>JAIKVB010000761.1:0-19837 GCA_024679045.1 Phytophthora brassicae
CTTCCACCGTCCAAAAACACCAAGTCGTACACAGGACTGTTCGAATCGCTGCGTTCCTCGGCCGCTTTCACAAAATCGCCGTGTGTATCGGCACACTGCCTGAGATTCTCTAGTTCTTCGGCACGCTCTTCTTCCAGACGCGCCAGCGTAGCGATGACGTTCATGTTCGAAGTCAGTTTGTCAAGTCTCAGCTGGTGTGTCTTCTACTCAGTTGGTTTGTGAGTGGTTATGCGATACGGTCTTTTGGAATTTTGGCGGTCTTTTGGTGTAAAACTTCCATTTCGCGCCGAACCATTGCAACAGATCTAACCATACTTTATATCCAGGTGTACCACATATATTTACTGTATACATGCATAACTAAGATTAAACATATTAAACTACTGTCACGGTGACAGTAACCGGGTGACAGTCACCCGGTTGCGAAAGACTTGGGGCTGAAAAAGCTTATCGAACCTGGTCAACTGAAGGATGTACCCAACGCCTGCGGTTTAAAGTCCGTGTGCTCTGCTCTCGGACTTAAACCCAGGACCAACCCTCGACCAACGTAGGGTTGTTTACTTTCCCAGGGTTTGTTTGAAGAGAGGCTGCTGGATGCCATCAAACGGCATAACATGCCATATTATTATTATGTCGGGCAAGACTCATGGTAAAGTCATCATCGAGGTCGCGAATGAGTAAAAAGCTATTATATCAAGCCTCCTCGCTCCAAGGTGACGATATCATTACCACAAACGGAACAGCAAATAAGGCAGAGGCTACACGCACAGTCTTGAGCCGGGCGCTTTTGAGGCTCATACTTAAATCAAGTCAATACAAGGTGTTACTGATTTTATCTTGGGATGGGCCTTCCCGCGAGGACGGGTGTCATACGAGGGAATGTCTTTGCTTCGCAAAGGCAGTCGCTGCGCTCCTGCGCTAAAAGATTCTAACTCCTGGCGAGTGCAAGGCTCGGTTCGCTCGTGAGATCGGCGCTGGCCCGCCTCCGCAAATACCGCGCGGCCCTGCTTCGCGGGCACCCCGCACGGGTTTGCTGTGGCTACGCGCGCTCGCACACACTCCCTCTGTTCACCCTCTTCCCACTGCCCTTTTTAATTATTGTGCAGGTAGCCACTCCCCAGCAAATAACCCCTTAGTAGGTCACCTACTATTAATAAGGGGTTATTTGCACCTACTAGGTAGACCAGCTGAAATCACTGCTTTAGATTTATCAGTCTAACAAAGTTTGGGGTCATGGCGGTTAAATTCTGACAAATTGCGAGCTGCGATCTGTCGTCGACGGCGTCATGATCGCATTCCGTATCAACTTCAACATCACTGCAAAACCGTCGAGAGAATCTGAAGTTTCATGGACGTCAGCGATTGGCCACTTCTTCTCTTTAAGCTTCATGCCATTGGTTTAAAGTTGGTCCCAGCATTGAAAATCAAGTTGCACTCTGAAGGCAACGTCGGACAAGTTGCACTGCGTCCGCCACGTTGGCAACGTCCTTGCGCATATACCTCTCTTGATTCTCTAGGATCGCAGTGAGCATCCTTGAGGAGAAGCCGCACTGTTCGTTAGTCCTCGTTTTCTCCTCGACATTCTCTGTACTCACTTCTGAAATAGCGAGCAAGTGTCAGCCTTCTTCAACCTCCATCTGGGAAAAGTTGCGGCTGTTCTGATTGACCATCACTCCGAACCGTTTTGTTGCCTTTTCAAGTCGTTACTTTCAATTCCGCCTCCTCGAGCGCACCCCAACATAAGACACTAGAGGAAGGCAGCCGAATAAGAAGAAAAACAATCACTCCGTCATGGCAGAAGCGCATCAGGCCATTGGCGTATTCGACGAGCACAAGCGCGGTGTGGAGCTGCTGTACTCGGACGAGGGCATTCGCGTGTCCTTCACCATCCCTCCACCGCATGAAATCCGCCGCGCTGTCGTCCGGGAGCTTTTTCACGTCCAGCGCGCCCTTCAACGTGGCGTGTACCCGGCGCCGCCGTTTGTAGCCATCTTGACAGTGGTAGCAATTTCGGTGATCGTCGCAATCTCCCCAACTGAGTCATGGTGGCGCAGTGGTCCAATCTCGGTAGTCGTCTGGAATGTGGGCAACTTCCTTATGCCGTACTGGCACCTACTACCCAATTCGGTCTACGTGGCGTATTTGGGGGCATGGGCGGCTTTCATAGGGTTACTGGTGCTTATGGCAGTGCAGAGACTATTCTTGAGACTGCTACTGAGCTACAGAGGCTGGCTGTACCTCGCCCCTAGGGAGAAGAGCCACGTCGTCATGGCCTGGGGAGCGCTGTTGAAGATCTTCGGTGGTCGAAACCCACTGACGTACTCGTTCCAAGACGCGCTGCCTCGGCTGCCGCTGCCTCCACTCAAGGATACAGTGCAACGGTACTTGAAGTCGGTGCACCCGTTATTGACAGCAAAAGAATACGAAGACGTGGAGCGAATGGCTGATGAGTTCGTACACAAGGAAGGCCCCAAGTTTCAGTTCTATCTGTACTTGAAGAGCTGGTGGTCGTCTAATTACGTGACGGACTGGTGGGAGAAGTACGTGTACCTCAAAGGCCGCACGTCTCTTATGATTAACAGCAATTACTACGCACTGCCTGGATCCAATTTGGAGTTCAGTCTCACGTCCAAACCGGTGGCGTTGGCTGCTGCTCTGGTGCACGAGTTTTTGCTATTCAAACAGGATCTGGACAGAGAGCACTTGGCCCCGCAACTCATCCGCGGCATTGTCCCGCTCTGTATGAGCCAGTACCAGCGGATCTTCTCATGCACTCGTATCCCTGGTCGTGAAGTGGACACTCTAAAACTCTACCGCCACAAGTCGAAGCATATCGCCGTGTTCTGCAATGGTCGTGTGTTCAAGCTCCCGCTGTTCGAGAAGGGTCAGTATGGCAAGCTGCTAACGAAGTTTGAGATCCAGCGCCAGTTCGAGTGGATCGAGACGACAGCTCTGGCTATGGGTCAATCTGCGAACGCGGAGGAGAATTTGTCAGCGCTGACGGCTGCTGGGCGTATCGAATGGGCGGAGAACCGCGAACGTTTCTTTTCTGGGGGTATTAACAAGCGATCACTGGAGGCCATCGAGTCTGCGGTGTTTGTGGTTGTGCTTCAGAACAATGATGCCAAAGACTGGACTTCGATGGGCAAGGACCTGATCCACGGCAACGGTGGCAACCGTTGGTTCGACAAGTCGTTTAATCTCGTGGTTTACAAGAACAGTGTTGCTGGAATTAACGCCGAGCACGCGTGGGCTGATGCTCCTGTAATGGCCCACGCATGGGAGCAGGTGTATACGAAGCAATGCTACACAAGCCCATACGATTCCAACGGAGATACCCTGGTGGAGTCGGAAGACGAGCGTGCGACGAAATTGCCACCATGCAGACTTCTGGAGTGGGACTTCTCGTCAGGTCTGGATAATGCTGTGATGAAATCACTGAATGGCGCGATCAAAGCGATCTCGGACTTTGATCTGAAGGTGATTTCCCACACGGATTACGGCAAGGGACTAATAAAAAAGTTCCGCGTGAGTCCCGATGCATTTATCCAGATGGCGCTTCAGCTTGCCTACTACCGCAACTCCGGTACCATTACGCAAACGTACGAGTCCAGCATGACACGTCTTTACCGCGATGGCCGCACGGAAACAGTTCGACCGGTGACGGATGAATCGAAGGAGTTTGTACTCGGCATGGTGGACCCGAAAGTATCGGATGATGAGAAGCTGAAGCTGCTTCAGGATGCTTGCAATATGCACCAAGATAGTTACCGGAATGCTATGAGCGGGAAGGGCATCGATCGTCACCTTTTTACGCTCTACTGTGTGTCCGTGGGCTTTAATATCGAGTCGCCATTCCTGAACAACGCACTCAGCCGTCCGTGGCGTCTTTCGACAAGTCAGCAACCTCAACAACAGACCGACAATTGGCGGTTGGTGGAGAAGGCTCTGGAAGGATCCAAGTTTTCGATTGATGATGCGCGTTGCCCCGGTGGTGGATTTGGTCCTGTAGCAGAAGATGGATACGGTGTTAGCTATATGGTCGCTGGTGAGGACATGCTTGGCTTCCACATTTCTAGCAAAAAGTCGTGCTCAACTACAAGCTCGGACAAGTTTGCAGAAGACATCGAGCAGGCACTGGCTGATCTCAAGTCGTTGTGGCACCCGAAAGATTAAAAAATCGTTAGATATGGCCGAGGACCTGTCACCTAAAATAAAATAGCATTTTCACAAGCAGCACTTAAATTAACAGGATACCGGTAACGTTAAGTTACACTTTCGCACTAGACCACAACACTCCCCATTATGCGAGCAACTTACCTATAGAGCAGCCTACTGTTTT
This sequence comes from Phytophthora brassicae, assembly GCA_024679045.1. NCBI lineage: Eukaryota > Oomycota > Peronosporomycetes > Peronosporales > Peronosporaceae > Phytophthora > Phytophthora brassicae. Next base: position 4,343 of record JAIKVB010000761.1, read on the forward strand.
TTTGTGGAGGGAGCTTCACTAACCAGCGCTGACATCACGTGTTTCGATTTGACTGCCGTGGTTCTCGTCTCTATTACTTGCGGAGTCAGAAAGGACCCAACTCTTGATCTCGACGCCTTCTTCCGCTACATATACATTCTCTAAAGTCTTAAGCTCAAATCTTCAGTCAGCAATACATTCCAACACAGAGTAACGATACGTCGCGAATCAAAAGACCCGGCCAAGAAAGCTCTGGTCCTATTATGACACTGCAACTACCTTGATCAATCTAGCTTTGCTTGTTGGCGGTGGCCTCGCGACGCGCTGCGTCTTGCAGCAGCTCCGTGTCTACTTCTCCCGCGGGAATCTGCACGTAGCGGATGGAACTGCCGCGGATAAAGCAGTTCTTCATGTTCATCTATAGCACCAAACAAATATTATCGTTCAATATTACATTAAATTCAGATTAGTAATTGCGTGTTCTTACCAGCTGCGGGAATTTGTCGCCCTCCACGACCGACACATTGAGCAATTTAATGTTGAGATACTGGTCCACAGAGTCCAGGACCCCCATTAGCGCCACGTCGTTCTTGAGCTCCACAGCCACCTCCTTGCCGACTAGTGTTTTGAAGAATGAGTAGAAGATCTGTATACACACAGAGGCAAGGAGAAGGGGTCAGTAGGGCGTCATCAGAGAGAGAGAGCAGGTGGTGACTTGGTACCATTTTTCCGGTTAATACTGTGCTGCTTTTGTGCCTAAAGAAATAATAGCATACCGGTATAATACTTTATTCATTACAATATACTTGTGTACGCCACACATCATTGCACAATAATTATTGATCCTCCACAACAGTGACAAAATTGTTAAGTTTGCACTCTTATTTATTAATGTGCAGTTATTCGGCCAAAGTCTCGCTGCGCAAACAAGTCTTCGCTACTCTCCTTTCCTCCAGTCGCGGCACTTCGATTGATTTCCCAGGAGAGCTTGCCTGGTAGGTACTTGTCAATGAGCGACTGATAGTACGGCCACAGCTTCTTCACATCCGGACGAACGAGCACCCAATCCAGTTGTTCCTCCTCCTCGCTCATCAGCTGCATGTATTCCTTCTTGTTGTGCCACAGGTAGCATGAGTGGTAACGAATCATAGCAAACCCTCGTCCGGGATCGTGGTCTTGTTGAACTGAAGGTTCTGGTACATGTACTCGTCGTGGCCCCAAGCAAACTTGAGGTTCTTGAAGCCACAGCCTGGCTCGTACATGCCATTTTCCGTATTCTAGCGTAGGTCGCTCATGTCTGGGTTGGTTGTTGAATTCAGGGAAGACGACCGAGTCAGGGATCTTACAGCCCACCACCCACGTGTCTCCGCCAAGAGCCCACTGGATGCCGTCAGCCATACCCTCCTGTCCGTCCCGGCTGACCACCAACGATACTACATGTAGATTTTGCCCATATCATGCAGCAAACCAACAAGTTGGAACCAGTCTGGGTGGCCGGCAGCGCGAATACCCTCAGCCGTCTGTAGCATGTGCTCGAGGTTGGGCAGTGACGAATCGACGTAGCCCAAGAGCGGTGTGAAGGCCTCCCACACAGTTATCTTTTGATTTTGAAAGTGAGGTTCATTAACGTCTTGTAGGTTAATTCCTAGTGACATCTAATGCCCGGTCCTGCCGTCGCCATTAGTGCGGAAGACAGGAGATTAGTGCCAGCCGGCTCCGGATCTCCTGAGGCCCGTATTTACACTGCTCCAGTTCCGTGTTCCCCGGCGGATGCGGGTCGTGAGTACTTTGTCCATTCAGCTACAAACACACACAGTTATCTTGGCGTTGGAGAAGGAGCCGTATTTCGCCTGAATCTTTTCCCGAAAGGCTATAGCCTTTAGGGCTACGCTCTAGTTCTACCGCATGAGAGCTTAGTGGTGAGGCACGAGCATGAAGTGCAGGTATTAATAGTTCTGCCTTGCTGTCTCCATTGCTAGAAATGTGTTTGTTGATAAGAGCGCTTGCTGAGTTATTGAAGTCCACGAAGACCCCCTTGTCGAAGTCGGTCAAAGTCGGTCATCGAACCCCCGGGATTCCCGTTAATTGAGCGGATATAGACGCTGTTTGGGTTTGTAAACTCAATTTTGGTCGAACAAAAGTTGAAGATCAGAAGTTGCAGCTGGCAACTTTGTGCTCCCGCTCGTTAGCACCGCCTCAAGAGAGATGGGTACATGTACCGGTACAGGTGAATTTCACCGTGAAAAGCTGCTACGGTAATAAGCCGTGTCATGAAAATGGCCTATCATAGAATATGTAGCTTGTGGGCCACAGGGTGGCGGCGTCCTCACTGTCGATCGACGGAGAGTTGCTAGCCGAATGGCGCTTAATTTTTAGTCAACTTCAAACACACATCGCGTGAAAGACCGGGCTGTCATATTCTCCGAAAGACAGATTGCCCACAAAAAAGAATAGGTACAGTACCCGCTCCTCTCACGGTCAAAGCTTGTGATGTTGCACCACCAAACCAACCATTTTAAAGTTATGTGAGCAATGGGAACACTGTGGATAGATCGTCTAGCGCTCACGTAGGTGAGAACGACATTCTGACTAAAGCAAACCCATGTAATAGACAATGTCGAACCCTCTTCTCTCGAATTTGAAGCACGAACTCTGTTACATGTACAGAGCGGGAGTTCTGGTTCAGTTTGCAAGTGAACTCACTCATCGTTGAGATGAGGCGAGTCACCTTTCGCACAGATCGGACGACCATTTTCAGCCACTCATGTACTCGCAGCTTCTGATTAATCTTTTTTTGGTCCGTTACGTTACCCTACAAACTCCAAGACAAGTTGTCTGGCGCACGGCGATTGGTCTAAAAAGTGTCGAACCGCAAGAAGATTTGTCCGTTATTCAAGCTGAACGTTACCGGTATTGCAACTTCCCAAGTCGGGAAAGCCCCGCCCTCCATCAATAGTCTGGCCACTTCATTTCTAAATCGGCGTCGAACCCTCCGCAACCTAAGGCTACAACACTCAACCCATCTAAACCATGGCAGGAGACAACGTCACAGTGCACAAGGCCTCCCTCGAAGTCACCGGAAAAGTGACCGCCGGCAAAGCTGAGGAAGAGTTTCGCAACTACAAAGACTCGGACCGCCACGCGCTTGTGTCTCGCCACTATGCTCTTATGAGGCAGAACCAGACGGTAGCATTCCAGGAGAAGATGCAGGCGAAATACGGCTCCTTCTCCAACGCTAAGATGACTGTTTGGGAGGCCTTCACGGCGCTCATGGGGTATGTGGACTCGTCCGACCCGGACTCGTCACTGCCCAACCTCGAGCACATGCTACAGACGGCTGAGGGTATTCGCGCTGCCGGCCACCCAGACTGGTTCCAACTTGTGGGTTTGCTGCATGATATGGGCAAAATCCAGTACCTTTGGGGTCAGCCTGAGGATGGACAGGAGGGTACGGCTGACGGCATCCAGTGGGCTCTTGGCGGAGACACGTGGGTGGTGGGCTGTAAGATCCCTGACACGGTCGTCTTCCCTGAATTCAACAACACCAACCCAGACATGAGCGACCCACGTTACAATACGGAAAATGGCATGTACGAGCCAGGCTGTGGCTTCAAGAACCTCAAGTTTGCTTGGGGCCACGACGAGTACATGTACCAGATGCTCCAGTTCAACAAGACTACGATCCCGGACGAAGGTCTTGCTATGATTCGCTACCACTCATGCTACCCGTGGCACAACAAGAAGGAATACATGCAGTTGATGAGCGAGGAGGACGAGGAACAACTGGATTGGGTGCTTGAGTTCAACAAGTTCGACCTGTACACCAAGGCAGACGTTCGTCCAGATGTGAAGAAGCTGTGGCCGTACTACCAGTCGCTCATCGAGTTCAACAAGTTCGATTTGTACACCAAGGCAGACGTTCGTCCAGATGTGAAGAAGCTGTGGCCGTACTACCAGTCGCTCATTGACAAGTACCTACCAGGCAAGCTCTCCTGGTGAGTGTGTTAGTGGGTTTTGCCCCTTCACACCTGTTAGTAAATTGAATTTGAATCCCCCTATCCATACATTTTTTTAGACCAATTGTCAGGTTTCTTTTTCCAGCTAGTCGATCGCATTGACGATTGCGAGAAGATCTTTAGATCTTGTCTTATTCGTAATTTTTTAATAAAGCTTTCAAGGAATATTACCAAGCGTAATGCAAAAGACAAAATTCGTTTTTTTAGTAGCAGAATTACTAAAAGAACCTTTACTACTTAGTACATTTTATATATTCTTTTATCTCAAGGAATATTACCAAGCGTAATGCAAAAGACAAAATTCGTTTTTTAGTAGCAGAATTACTAAAAGAACCTTTACTACTTAGTACATTTTATATATTCTTTTATGATTTAGACAGACTAATCATAAAGTGAAGTCTCAATACTTATCTACAATATTTACTTGCTGATAATAGAGTAGCGTCCACCTAGCTCTGCTCAATCACCCGAGGTGCGTTCATATAGAGTTCGTAGAGATCTGCTCGTTTCCTTAGATGCTCCTGCATTGGTCCCAGCAGGCGCTTGAATGTGGCGCGGTCCAGTACAAGCAGTTTGGACTTGCGCATGGCTGTGACGGTAGCCTGGCGTACGTCGTCATGGATAAGTGCGAGTTCACCGAAAAAGTCTCCAGCACCGAGTCGCGCGGACACCTCCTCACCTCCTCTTGTGCATTTTACTTCGCCGTCCGCAATAATATAAAAGTCGTCTCCCCTGGAACCTTCTGTAAGGATGGTATCTCCCAAGTCCACGAACTGTACGCGCAAGGCGTCGGCCACCGTCATCTTCTCGTAACTCGAGAGCGTCGAGAAAATGGGTACTTGACCCAAGAAGTCCAGGTACAACGCCCTTTGCTGCATGGTCGTGGCCATTAGCACGCGCTTGAACGTGACGCGGTCCAGCGACCAGCACTCAATGGGCGTCGTGGCTCGCACCGTCGCGGCTCTGGGTGAGTCGTACAGCAGGGCCAATTCTCCAAAGAAGTTGCGCGGGGAAGTAGCGCACACTTCCCCGACCACGCGGTCGTTCACGCGCACGTCACAGGCGCCGCTGTCCAAGATGAAAAACCTATCACCTCCAACGTCCCCCTGCGTCACTACGTCCACTCCTGCGTCCATTGCCACGTACTTCATGGCGTCCACCAGCACCTGCAACGTGTCCTCCGGGATGTTAGCGAACAGCAAGTTGCGTCGAACAGAGCGGCGGATCGAGTCGGCGTCCTGTGTGCTCTTAGGGTACACAGGCGGCGTCCATTGCTCCGTCGGAGGCGGCACAAAAGACGACACGACCGAGCGGCGGTGGCTTTTAGCGGCACCACCAAGACGAGCTGTGATGGCGCCAAAGTCGACGGAATAGTCCCCCTCGTCGTCGCTTGTAGACGCCGCATCCTCCTCCTCCGTCGCGTCGTCTTCTGAGTCGCCGCCTTTGCGGTCTGAACGGTGTGTCTTGAGTCGTTTCTTCCTGGCTGCGTCCTGCTCCAAATCGAGCGCTTTAAAGTCGAGTGGCGTGTGCTTCTCGCCGCAGTCCTTGGCAGGCATTCCTTCTAGGGTTTACAGTAAACACTGTCTAGCTTGAAGGCGGGGAAAATCGTAAATGGCGCTTTGCAGGTCGCGACGCTTTGACTTGTTTTCTTCTTTTGGCGCTTTTGGCGTGTCGCAGGATCTTCTTCTTCTGGTCTTATCACGTTCGTTTTATAATTTGTGTTGATTTTTGTATGAGATTGTGAAAATCTGGTGCGCTTTTCATACGTAACGGTAAGATCGCTGGCGTGGCGACCTTTCAAACGATCAAATTAGCCAATCACGACCCGAGAATCTTACACTAAACCAAGACGTTGAAGACGGGATGGCTACTTTCTCAGACCCATTTCGCGCAGCGTAGAAAGGCTTTCGTAACTCGACACATGGAAGTAAAATGCATGTGCAGAACATCTTGTTGCTGAATCAGGAAACTCTATATATGTTGTCTATCTGTCTGTTTGTATGTCTTTCTACGCTGAGCAGCGCGGTTCAACGGTCAGCGTTCTGGTGAATTTAATCCGTGATAGTTGAGTCACTGTCAGTTACGTGCGTGGCCATCTGGGTGCAACAACAAGAAGATCCTGCCCACCGGCGACGTGGTCGCTATTAAAAATACATAACGTGTCCGCTTGCTGCAGATGTGACCCTCATTTTGGACAGAAAAGGAAGTAAACATTGTTAACCTCAGTTACTTGTTAATCGACAAAACAGCGGAAATATATCGGCTCTGTTCTGCAGGCAGTTGCAGACTTTCTATTACGTCCAGCTAAGATTATCGAGGACACTCTTCCTAGACGTTCCGACGGAACTTCCGTCGGATACTCAGCCAACAGTTCATGACTGCTTAAAAAACTTCCAACGTCTTTCAGAAGCCACACTCCTTTTTAATGAACAGACAGCGACTCATCTACTACATATATTGGTACATGTAGTGTCCACTCCGATCAATTGGTACGCTGGTTTGAGTTCGCATCGAATGAGCGTTACTAAAAAAATAAGAAAGTGAGTATTTTGCCCGACTCGAAAAGGAGCGGGTGAAACGATCATCAAAAGGCCAATGGGGGTGAGTGGTTGCGAGCATGCGTTGCCACAGCAAACTCTCGCGGGGTGTCCGCGAAGAAGGGCCGCGAGGTATTTGCGTAGGCGGGCCAAGCACCGAACTTTCCAGCGAGCCGATCTCTCTGTACTCGGAGCGCAGCGACTGCCTTTGCGAAGCAAAGCCAAAAGATTGCAATGACATCGGTCCTGTAGAAAGATGGGCTTAACGTTTACGTAACCATTTGAGTCGAGCTAAATAACGAGTGCCAAAAAATAAAAGGAACCGTACTTGAGGTGAAGCATTTTATAGTGTAGAAACAAGACAGATAGTTCAAAAGAGTGACATCCTTGAGATTAGTGACGCTGGGGACCATCCAGAACAAAAAAAGCTAATTTACTCCAATTAGAGCTTCGGCGAGTCCTCTGGCTGTCCATGGCGGGCGAAAAGAGCTGCCGCCACGTCGGACAGGCTGTGCGTCTGTCCGAATTTCGTCGCGAGCTAAAGAAGCACTCACACCTGCTTTGTGAGGTGCGTGCAAGAGCTCCTCAACATCAATTTATCCCTACAAATCTCAGTTTATCGTTTTAACATGATTTTACAGACTTGTACCTCTGGACGTCCTCCCGTATCCGACACAGCTCTACAGAGCTGGGAGCACCATGTACAGGCTGCAGACCTCATCGTATGTGTCAGTTGCGCGTTCGTGGGCTGTTTCAGCTCTGGCCATTTCTACCAGCACTTACACAGCCATCCCAAACACTTTGTGGGGCTGCAATTGGCCTCCCAAACCTTCTGGTGCGAACCTTGCAACATGGACATCCCACAAAACGTACGACCGAAAGTCGAGCAAGCTCGACAGAATTTTTGCGCAGCTGTGGAGGAATTAGCGGCCAAGAAGAAGCGACAGCTCCGCAATCAATTACGAGCTCCACAAACGACTGTATCGCCCATCTCAACACCCAATGGATCGAGTACTAATTTACTGCAATTGGAAACTCACATGGACACGCCGCTAGAGCCACGAAAAGCTTTAACTGTGGATACAACACGTCAAGAAAATGGACCAGGAAATGGCCAAAATGGAGTGGCGTTACTCAATATGCCACTACGTACGAAAGCGAGAGACGACAAAATGCGACGGCGGATGTTGAAAACACCCATGCACAAGCAAGAACCTGTACAGGAGATTAATCTCCCTTCTACGATGGCTACAAATGTGGGTGGAAGTGAAAAACCCAATACGGTACTGGGTTTTACGAATTTGGGCAATACTTGCTATTTTAATGCACCTATGCAAGCATTATTGACGGCGACACATTATTTCCCTGAACATACGCACATTGAGGAGATTCTGGAGACGCGGAACACGCCAATTACGACGACGTTTACGTACGTTATTGATATTTGTGAAAAAATGGCGAAATTTTGATGATTTTTGCTGCTTTTTGATACAGAATGCTACATGAAACAGTGAAGAAGCGTGCACGTAAAGTACTTGCTGGAGAAGCTCTTGATAGACGCGCGAAAGGGAAGAGCCGGTCTGGGTCTTCTTCAGTATTGACTGTAGCTCCGTTACTGAAGGAAATGCGCAGTAAGTTCTCGCAATTCCGTGGCCATTATCAACAGGACGCTCATGAACTGTTTACGAGCTTCCTTTGGGCTGTTGATGAAGAGATGGACCCTCCTTTACCCCCTACTGAGACTTCTACAAAGAATGAAGCAGCTGAGAGTATCACGAATAGCAGTTGTAGCACTACGAACTCGTCCGAGTTTCCAGACGACGAAGGCGAGGAATCTTCGCGTCAGAATTCGAATTGGCCTGAAGATGACACGACAGACGGTGAACAGACAGAAGACGGACAGGAAACGGAAGAAGGCGAGAGTGACGCCGATAACTCGGAGCAGGAAACCAAGCAGATTTTCGTGAAAACCGAGACAGGAGAGACGATTTCCATGCAAGTGCCAAAGAATGCGACAGTGAAAGAAGTGCAGCGTTTGTTGGCCAAGCGGTTGAATCTGAACGAGGAAGACATGATGCTGGACGCTTCCAAGGTTGAAACTCGTGCTACACTTGCATCACGTCCATCCGCTGTGTTGCATGCCAGAGCTGAGAAGAGAAACATGTATTCACGTCTGAATTTCACGCGCAACTTGTTTGGTGGCGCTCTTACCACTGCTGTGATCTGTAAAGCGTGTGGAAAACGGACGGAGATCGTGGAAGATGCTTTCCATCTTAGTGTTTCCGTTCCAGACGGCTATCGGGATTTGAGGACGACGGATTGTCTTGACAATTTTGTGAGTGAGACGCAATTGTTAGTGGAAGCGAACAATGGCTACGATTGTGAGAAATGTTCACGTCAGCCCAAGGTTCGCAGTGTTGCGGGGCGATTATTGCACCGCAAAAAGCGACAGGGATCGAACGCTGAACCGGAGATGGAGGTGGTGTTGCGCGATGCATCCATGCAGTTGTTCGTCTCTTCGCTTCCTCGTGTACTTGTGGTGCATATCAAACGGTTGGCTCGTTCTCGGAAGATCACGCAACACATCGCGTTCGATGTGAAGCTGGATATGACGCCGTATGTGACTGAGTTACTGCGTCAAGGCGAAGGAGACGCCAAGAATCACTCGTTGTGCTACGAATTGATTGCAGTTGTGGTTCATATGGGCAACAAACGCTCCGGACATTATGTGGCATACGTAAGTCGCTCACGTCGACGTGAAGCTCTGTTAGCAGCTCGTGCTCGTAGCCGCCTTGCTTCAGAAGAAGGTGGAGCTACGATACCAGAGATTACAACACCAAGGAACAATGAAGGCCCAACACGTACATGGTACTATGTCTCGGACACTGTCGTCAAGCGTGTGTCTCTTGATCAGGTACTGAAGTGTGAAGCTTATATGTTGTTCTATCAACGGCGACCGAAAGCGAGTAAGACGCCGATTTCGTCTCCTACATCAGATCGATCGCCAACGGAGACGTCATTATAAAGAGGGAACGAGAGTCAGACCTTGAGCGCCCAGTTATGAGGACATTTTTAAGGTATACGGCTAGTCAATAGACCAGATTGAGATGTTGTGGTACGTTTCAAAGTGTTTTTATTAGCTTTTTGTGGTTTTAATTTGGTGTGTTTTTAGCAATCTCCACTCAGTTGAAGAACTTGGTGTTTAAGGTGTTGTTGGAAAGTGATGAACGATGATACTGAGACTTTAGTCAAGATTGGTGGATCTAGGGATGAAGAATGGCTACATGAGGAGAAACGATGGCGTGATGAACTGAATCATCGTCGGTCTACGATGGTCGACGCAGAAGACGTTTGTATATTCCTCGTTGATGATCTCTTGACTGCGATTTTTCAGGAAATGCAAGTGAAAGTTGAGAATGCGTCACTTTTTGCAACTTCAGCTCAACAAATGTGCTCTCAAGTGTTTGAAAGTGTCCACATGAGCTCATTTCTAGCTGCAGATTCACTTCATCGGATCTCTGGACCAACAAAGCACGAACTGAAAGAAAGACAGCAAATTCTCAAGCCATCGGCGAGTTTCCAGTCTCAAACTCGTCCTTTCAAGACTTCAGCTTCTGTATCTTCGCGTTCTTCACCGGTTTTATTTCTTAAGCGTTTACTGAAGTTCCTTGAAGAACAAAGTGATCGTGCAGAGTTGGAGTTACTGCGATTTCCTACATCAAGAGCGATTTCAAGCAAAAGAAAGGTTGAAGCGAATGGATTTAGAGGAGAATGGTGCATTTCAGTGGATCAGATCTCGACGTTCCTGCTTCAAATCGTTTCTAAGGGTCTCGTGAGCGCAGTACCGAGTACAATAGCGTTCGTGATGGCAGTAAATCGTCAAGTTCTGGACCAGAAAAAGCGAGTGAGACTGGTACATCTTCAGCAATTTGTACAAATAGCACTACTGACTGCAGAAGAAGAGAAATTACTTATTGACCGGGATTTTTCAGTCCAAGGTGTCGTGAAGCCAGAAATTGGACCTGCACAAGAGCTGCTAAGTAGTTACTTGGAGGAGTTGCCGCCTAAAGCAGTAGAGATGGATCACAGAGCTCCTGGACAAGTGGGCAAGAAAGCAGGTCTAAGCACTGCAAACGCTTCCCACAGAGCCATTTCGCGCAAAGTTATGCTGCTTTTGGCTCCACCACCTCGACACGATAGCCGATGGACAACAGTGCGTCATAAAGTCATTATTCCTACTGCAAATGACACGAAATCGACTCTAAAAGAGCCATTTCGCGCAAAGTTATGCTGCTTTTGGCTCCCCCACCTCGACACGATAGTCGATGGACAACAGTGCGTCATAAAGTCATTATTCCTACTGCAAATGACACGAAATCGACTCTAATTGCAGAAGAAATGCCAGATACAGCCGCATTTTCCAACATTTTCTCTCTTGGTACACCACGACAGCTCTCGACTCAAGAATTAGCTCGAAGGAATGATCTCTTGGCTCAGTTAGAGCGTGAGACTGCAAAAGTTCATCGTCGATCTTCTACGGAGTATACAGCGACCAACTCGATAGTTACGACAGGAGCTGAAGGATGTTCGAGATCGTTATCTCCTACTCGACCAGAAGCTCGAAATCGAGCGAATGGAACACGCAGCAAGTTTGAATTGGAGCGAGATCCACTGCCGTTTACTGTATCTGATGGGAATTCCCGTGTATTAGAGGATTCTGATCGTCTTACAGCCGTCAAGTGTTCACCGATCAAGAGACCAAGACCAATAGCTCCGTCTTCTCCTTTAGAAACCTCTGGCCGACCTATACAAACTCCATCTACTTTGTCTCCTTTACCTCAACTAGACTCTTCACGTCTAGCAATTGGGGTAAGTGTTATCGTAAAAGGGATTGAGAAAAGAGGACCACAAAGATGTCCAAGCCGCAATTCACGACTTCAGCTTCACAATTACAGTGTACGTGAGTTCTTTCGCTGAAATAAATTGTTACATCGGAGTCTGACTATGTTTTTACTGCTAATTACTAGCCAGTTTTCGAGGGTTTAAGGGATGAAGTTAGTGGCGTTCAAGTGCCATTTTCTCCTGTGAGAACATCAGTAGAAGAGTCACGTGACTACCGATTACCGTTAATTCCTACAATGTCTCCTATTAAAGCCAGTCCTCATCGCAAGCATGTAGCGTTCAAGACCTTGAAAGAATCCGAGAAAGAAGCTTCAATTTCACCTAAAACTCACGTACGTCAACGACCATCACCCAAACCAAAACAACCAGTTTGGGAAGCTCAGACGCGATCTCCTCCACGAGAGCGCAACCATTTTTTTGCAAATGGGAAGAACTGTCGTAAATTTCAGCGATACGAAGAGGAAGAAGAAGTCGGACGGCAGCAAGAAGAAGCTCCTGAGATGTTTCGTGAGGTGAGTTTAAACTTGTGTTTTATTGTGTACATGCTGGTATTTACCCGAATTTTTCTTACAGCCCATAGCTTCGCGAAGAAATGAGTTGCTTACTTCCGAGTTTGATGAAAACTAGCGGTTTTGAGAGTACATGATTGTCAAGATTAACTCGTTTTTTACTAAATTTAAAATTTCTTTGAAAAATTAGGGTATAACTAAGTTTTATCCTGATTTTTCCTCAAATTAGTTGTTTGTACTGTAAATTGCCGAAGTTGAAGGTTATCGGTATTGTGAACTCTTTCCAAATCCCCGAATCGCTCACTTACAAATTCAAGTCATTAGTGGAATCGTCGAAGTGGACAAGAAAAACTGTTAGGTACGAGTCCTTCATACATGTACAATACAATGAATTAATTCACAAGATCGTTAGACGAAGAACCCGAGTCATGGACGTTGAGACAGAGCTAGAATTCGACATTCCGACGCCATCCCGAACTGACTGCGTTTACGACGAAGAAAATACAACAGTGGAGTCTGAAGCCATGTGGGTCCAGAACTCAGTCATGAGATTTCCAAAAGGGTTACCTATGGAGTATCCGTACAGGGGGCTAATGTTTTACGTACGCAAGTGCTACGCGCTGTACTATGAGATGATTCTAGAAAAGCTACGCGAGTTCGATGATGAAGTTTTGGTGACAGTCACCGGAGCGCCAGGTAAGACGGTGCTCATTTTACCTTTTTAGTTGTGTTTTTCATGAATTAAAACCCTCTATTTTGGCTTGATCTAGGAATCGGCAAGTCCATTTTTTTAGCCTATTTCTTCACGCGATACAAATTGGAAAACTCGCGTGTCACCATCATCACGGCCTCCTGTACGAAGGTGGATGATAAGGTGACCAAAATGTCGAAGGTGGTTGCGTGGAGAGGCACCGAAAAAATTGGGATGGCTCACAAGAAATCGGAAATGTACAATCTCATTGAAGAAGCCGATGCGCAAGGATCAAATGATGGTGTACTGCACCTGTATGATGGATCACCTCGGATATGTCCGACTGGCGTTAAGATGGTCTGTTTTACCAGTCCGAACGAGGTGTGGTTTAATAAGCTGAAGAACAGAGAATTTTGCTCATGGCTGACAATGCCTCTGTGGGATTTTGAGGAGCTTAAAACTGCCGCCGAAGAATTGAACCTTGTCATGAAAGTACCGGTCCCGTATGGGCCGTGGTTCGATAAGGCAGGCAGAACTTTCACTACATCTAATGAGTCCAAGGACGTTCTCAAGGTTGCAGATTTCCTTGAGCAACGCTACATAATCTTTGGTGGTATGGCTCGTTAATGTTTATCCACGGACGCGACATTCGTTGTACGCCGGCGACAGATAATTGAAGACGCTATTTCCAAATCTTATAATATTAACCAGTTACGGTCGTTGTTTTACAGCGTGGAAGGTGAACAAACTCGACAATGCATCAATAATATTAACCAGTTACGGTCGTTGTTTTACAGCGTGGAAGGTGAACAAACTCGACAATGCATCACTACATGCCGAACCCTACAAATCCGTTCGATATGTACACGATTGCCGAGCCCACTATATCTGTGAAGAGGCTCCTGGTGGAACGCTTAAGCAATCTTGCTGCTGACAAAAGGAATATTCTTATTGACTGTTTGCGGGGCTGTTCACAGGCTGCTTCGTTTCGCGGTTCATTATTTGAGACTGGTGTGCACGAGCTATTGAGTTCTGGTAAAAATATCACTACAAGATCTCTTTGTATTGAGGTCTCCCGTACATTATATTACAGGTCATGAAGGAGTTTGGTCAGGCTTCAAAATTGATTTTGGTCACGGAGTAAATATTTTTGGTCACGTACCCGGCACATGACCTAAAACGGGCTGGTCACAGCTTTGTCTTGTAAAAGATCATCTAGTAATAAGGCCGATGAACTTGTACGTACCGGTGACCATAGAAACGATTGTGCCCTTATGGAAATGATTCTACCCTTGTGCACTTGACACGTCTCAATTCACGTGCTTGTGTCTGCGACTGCGTACGCAGCGTGGGCGTTTACACATTTTTCCGTTTTGAAACCTCATTGCCCGCTTTATTTTTGCTCTCAGTGCATTGGTTTCGAAACCTACTTCATCAAAAGACTTCCATCTTCTACGGCATTCTCACAATTAAAACCATCCACACAACTCCTAATCAAAACGTGATCGGACGCAAACAACAGCTCATGTCCCGATCCACTTCGTCTCGAGAACGAATTAGAAGACAGCACCCCTACACACCAACATCGCGCCCAAGGACCCGATCCGCATGCCAAGGTGTCAAACGAAGGTATCGGGTTTTTTCAATTCAATTACACCTGGCACGACGACTCTCGATTAAGTAATGGAAAATCCGGCTTTGAAAGGTTAATTGGATGGGCTCATCCAGAACTACGTAACCTCATGCATTATGATGGGGTACATTTGTTCGTCGATGGCACGTTTCGGTGCAGTCCGACGGGTTTCCATCAATTTATTACGGTGATGATGTACGATCAGTTACCAGAGCTGTATGTTCCTGTTTTTTACACGCTAGCCACAAACAAAACGCAGGATCTATACAAGAAGCTGTTTAAGTGCATCGAGTACGCTTTAGGAAAGAATCCGAACCCAGCTGACGTGGTTTGTGACTTTGAAGCTCCTCTTATTTTCGCTTTGCGTCAACAATTTCCGAAGACACGCATTGTTGGATGCTTGTTTCACTTTAAACAAGCATGCCGTCGAAAAATGAAGTCATATCGGCTTTCAGATGCAGAGGTGCTGGTTGCGATGGTGTTCGGAGTCTTAGACATGCTCACTGTGATCAACCCTGAAAAGATTGAAATTGAAGGGATTGCATGGGTCAAAAGCAAAATTAAGCAGCGCTGTGAATCCAAGGGGCTACCGTACTCACGAAACAAATGGAAACAGTTCTGGAAATACTTTTCCAAAACATGGTTGGAGACATACCCACCTGACCTATGGAATATATACGGAATCCAGAGACAAATTGTGAATAAGACGAACAACCCGTTAGAACGATCACATCGTGAGCTTAATGGTAGAATGCAAATTCATCCTTCACTCAAACGTTTCGTTCGGCAATAAAGGAAATAGCGCTCGAACATGTTATCATACGCAGGGGCATCATTTCAGGCACTGCAACAGCCCCCAGTAGACCTCCCATGCGCTTCCCGAGAGCTGCTACTTTACCCTAGATAGGCACATATGATGACTCTGATAGCGACGACGAGTATACTATCGACATTGACAGAGACGACATCGAGGACGGTTTGCAACTCTCCGACGACGAGTTTGGCATTACATACGACAACTCGTTTGATTATGAAGGTGAAGTTTGCAACTCTCCGACGACGAGTTTGGCATTACATACGACAACTCGTTTGATTATGAAGGTGAAGAGAAGTCAGAGCTGTAGCTTTTCATACGAATTCAAATAACAATATTTCACTAAGTAAATTCTAAGATCACTTCATCTCAGTAATTCTTTTGGTAAATACGTAAACGTGACCAATAGATTTT
>JAIKVB010000762.1:0-19831 GCA_024679045.1 Phytophthora brassicae
GTGTACCATACACCAACTCAAACTCCAGTCTGATATGGCCTATGTGCGAACCTAACAAGTACTACTTACTAATTACTTCCGAATTAGGACCAACAACAACATATGAAATGCAATCTAAATAGAATTAGATAGGGTAATTCCTCGGATTTGACGCAATGTTTGCCCAAAATCAGAAAAAATCACTTAGATCATCGCGTATTTGCCGATATTCCTAGTCTTTCATAATTTTCTTACAAACCTGAGAGCTTGAGTGCTCTTATAGCATATGAATTTTTTTGTCTGATTATATGTCTTGAGACCTAGTTCAGAGAGTGGTACTATTAATACCAGACGTGGCCAATAGCCACTTCGCAGTGAAAATTACTTCAGTATTGATTTGTGAGAATTCCTCTATGTCCGTCTGACTCAACTTGAAACAAACGCTGAAGGCTTCAGTGAAGCGGAAGAAAGTGATACAGAAAGTCCGCCCATCCCAGGCCAAACGCGCATATGGTACATGGATGTAGCCGTAATCAATGTTCTGGAAATAGCGGTACGGGATAAACCATATAGTCGTGCAAATTGACCCAAAGACCCAAAATTGAAACATAACGCTATAATGAATGAAAAGACTAAAATGTAGCATGTAAATTCAAATAATACATGAGCGACAAATTAATTTAACATTTTCTTTTTAAAGCTAATAAACGCGAGTTCCGACTTGTCTTGCTCACAGACGAGGTCACTTGCCAAGAAGCATCGGGTTTTTGCTCAGGAGGACATCCAATATTAGATGTTTGGAGGGTCTGTTAGGCAGGCAATAAATTTTATTAATAGCTGTCAACACCTCGAAATTTCGAGAGTTGAGGGCCTGACACCCGTCCCGCACTGGCTCAATTTTTGGTATAACGGTATAGTCCACAGTATAATTGGTTGACCACCTATTCCTTTTCCTTTTTTTTGTTCCTCGATTCGATCTCCATAGTTTTCCCTGCATACCATCCCTACATCATTCCGGAATTTGCTTCGAGTCCCAACAGTTCCTCGAGACTTTCCCGTCTAGCCTATCATCACCCGATGCGCGCGTACTATTTTCTCCTCATCGCCGCGACCACCTTTCTCGCCACCAGTGATTTCGTCTCGGCTACTTCGAATGTGGACAAGACAAAACTATCCCAAGTAACTTCGCCTGACGCACAGCAGTCGATCGATGATAATATTGTCGTGCCTGCTACTAAAAGACTGCTGAGGCGCAACAAGACTGAGGAGGAAGAAGACGGGGACGCGAAAAATGACCTCGACGATGAAGACCGAGTGTTTACGTTTGCCAATGTGGCCGATGAAGTTATGGCGAAAGCCGTGGGGACACATGCCAGGACGGTCGACAACACTCTGGAGAACCTCGACAATAAACTGTTAAAATGGGACGACGCTGTGTCCAAATGGAAAGGGGCGAGTGCAAGAGTGATACATGAGCGTAAGAAAATTACGGATATGAAGACGCTCCTAAAGAGTTTGGACGAAGCCACGATTAAACATGCGCTGACGGACGTGAGTATGAGTTTGTTTACAGTTCTTGCCTCCAAGAGAGTCTCCGAAAACATCTTCGGTGACATTCTGAGGAAG
This sequence comes from Phytophthora brassicae, assembly GCA_024679045.1. Lineage (NCBI taxonomy): Eukaryota > Oomycota > Peronosporomycetes > Peronosporales > Peronosporaceae > Phytophthora > Phytophthora brassicae. The sequence continues at coordinate 1,606 of JAIKVB010000762.1, forward strand.
AAAGCATTTTTGACCATGGACCAGGTAAATGACCTAACGCAGAAGTACCACTGGTTCCGTAAGACGGTATCGTAAATGTATCTGCCTAGGTTTTCGGACAAGACTATGCCTGCCATTTTTCGAGAATGTTATGTAGTTTTATACGGAGGAGTTTCCAACTTAACGATACGAATAAAACCCAGCTTGTGACCTCAGACTTGCACCGATTGGAAATTTGTCATGGACAGTAAATATAAGTAGGTTCGCATGCTCTATCGCAACGTCCATTGCGCTCACGATAAGAAGGGAATTACTACCGGTAGGGTCTCGTAAGTTGTCCTCACGCTGTCGGCTTAGTCGGGGAAAGATGCTGTCTACATGGATACAAGCGAAAGAAGAAGAGACGTTTCTCGCTTCACTTATAATACATGTTGGAAAGTTACATACTGTGCAACATCATTGACACTGGATAGTTCTACATGTAGCTTATCTGGCGGATCTTTGAGCAAACTCGCCTGGTTTCAAATACGAAGTATATTAGATAACGTATCCGGATAAAAAGGTGGCTACAGGTATACATATTATCCGATGCGAATCAAGATCCTCTTCGAAGCGTCACTATCGGATCTTCCGCCTCAGTCAAAATGCGAAAACGTCTTGGTTCCTCTGTCATTAACGCTTCAACTACAGTATTCAACCAACAAGTTGCAAATCTGCGCAATAAAACTGCATCAACTCGCAAGAAAGAACGGTCCAAATGCAGCTGTTCGAGCGTCTCCATTGCATTTGGGAGTCTGTTGGTTCTGCTGATTGGACTACTTTCATCCTATATCAACAGTTCGAAAGTCGTTCTGACTGTCAAGTCGGAGGAGGAGAAAGTTGCCGTCTTTATGGACTGGTTTCGAGCTGCAGGTGGCAACGTCAGCACCAAAATTGCAATTGAGACTTTTCCCAGAATGGGTCGAGGTGAGTGAGTTTTAAGTCAATAATTGGTTGATATTAAACTCAGTACAATATTTGAGCAGGAATTGTAGCATTACAGACTGTGGAGGAGGAGGACGAACTGCTTTTCGTACCTAAGAACGTCATCATGTAAGAAAACGACGAGACTTTAGCAACCAAAACAGGTCTTTTGTATTCTAATTTATCTTGTTTTTTTAGCTGTTTTGATACAATTAAACAGGAATGGAGTTCCCAGCCTAAACTAAAGAAAGCATTAACACACATGGAGAACGAGCAGGAGGAACTTTTGACAGCGTTTTTGTTACTGGAACAAGCGAAGGGTTTAGCGTCACGATGGGTTCCTTATTTACAGTTATTACCGTCATTTTCATCACGAAAGGAAGTGGGTTCTCCGTTGTTGTTTACTTCTAATGAGGATGTGGAGAGTTTACAAGATGAACGAATGATTAAAGCTACAAGAACGGAACGAGCACTGGCCAAGAAGGCGTATAATCGATTTCTACATCTTTTTCAATCTATTGTTGATGGTAAAACACTGGAACTTTCACGCTATACCTGGACTCGTTTCCTCGTTAATTCTAGAGCGTTTTCAATCCAAGGTCAGCGGCTTCTCGTCCCTTTTGGCGATATTTTCAATGGAAAATCAGACATTGAAACTCGTGAATATGACAATGGACAGCGTTTTCTTCAATTTCATCGTCTTCAATCCGCTGGAATGACGATCCGAGCTGATCGTAATACACTCAGAGGAGATCAATTGTTCGAGGACTATGGGGACAATAGCAACTATGTGTATTTTCTCCATCATGGGTTTCTCATGGATGAGAACGGGTTTGATTGTGTAGCTTTTCGTCTTCCGTCACTTGTTGACAGCCATACAAAAGAAGAGAACGAGAAGAAGAATAGACAACTTGTAGCTACAAAAAGTAAAATTCTGACGCGAGTTAAGGTGGAAGATGCTCCTTTAGCTTGTATTTCTAGGACTGGAAAGCTGGAAAACTCTGGTTTAGTGCGGATTTACGCAGCTGTGTACAGAATGGACGCTGGACAAGCAGCAGTTTGTGACAATGCAAAGGCGTTTTCAGAGTGTTTTTCATCCGAGTTGTTGTCAAATTTGGATGAAAAAAGTCATCAAGAAGAATATTTAAATTTCATACTTCCAGCCATTCGTCAGCAACTGGAGAACTATCCAACTACAATCGAAGCTGATCTTCAGATAAGTAATAAACATGAAAAGACAACGCTCATCCACGCGGTTATATTTCGATTGAGTCGAAAGCAAATTTTGCTGGATGCTCAGTTGATTTTAGAGCAGCAAATTCAACATTTCGAGAAAGAGCGAGGGAAATTTGACAATAAGAAGTTACTGAAATATGAAAAAGAAGAGCAGGTTGATAATAAACTCAAGCAATTTCAGCAATGGATCACTCTTCATGACTTTCCAATTAATTATCTCGAGTTGCGATACATCAATGAAGCTGTAGGGTATGGAACATTTGCAGTAAATTCGCTCGCTAAAGGAGATATTTACTTGAGTGTACCTGTGCAAGTTGTGATGAATTTGCACTCTGCGTCTAAAATCTCTCGCTAAAGGAGATATTTACTTGAGTGTACCTGTGCAAGTTGTGATGAATTTGCACTCTGCGTTGCAGTCTCCTTGGGTTAAAAAAGTCATTAATGGACTTGAAAAGGAACGTGCAAATGTCATCCGAGACGAAATGCTGCTGCTTCTTCACATTTTAGAGGAAAAATTCGGTCCAAAACATGAACAATCCTATTGGAAACCGTACTTGGACATGTTACCCAATGTGGACACCAATGAAGGTAGTAATACTTTAAGTTCACCTCTTTTTTATGAAGAAAATGGAGAGCAACTTACGTCTCTAAAAGGTTCTGATCTGCTATCACTCGTCATGAATTATCGTCAACGAGTCGCTCAGTCATTTGTTCTTCTCTCGGATTATTTGAAGAAAACAAACTCGGATGAATCGTTAATATGGTTGAATGAAAGAAGATTTCTATGGGCCAACGCAATGCTTGACTCTCGTAGTATTTGGTGGAATAGTGAGCGACATCTTGTACCATTACTGGACATGGTCAATTGTCAGGAACTTGACTCGAACCACAAACCACATACTACCAAACTCAATTTCTCTGGTCGTCATGCAGTTACAAAAGCTTCCTGGACATTTAAAGCTGGAGAACAAATAGTGGAGAATTACGCTCAGCCAAATTACATTTATCTCCTTTATCATGGATTTGTATTGAACGACAATAGTCACGATTGTGTTCATTTCCACTTAAAATTGCCAGTTGCAGCTCGAAAGAGGAAATTTGCACTTTTACTTCAAAAGTTTCAAATTTATTCGATGACACCAGATTTGTGTGTAAACCCAAAGGATGAACGAGCGATCTCGAAATTGACGCAAATTGCACTCTTCATCTCCGATGCAGAAGAAGCTTTGCAACATGCAAAGGAAGATGCAAAACCTTCAACTCGAGCCATTTCATCAGCTTTGGAAATTGTTAACGAGCGTTTAAGGAGCTTAAACCGCTTTCAACTTTCAGCTGCAGACATTTCAACACGTCAGGATTTCAGGACACAAAATATCGATCGCTATCGTTTGCAACAACTCAGACTCCTCCAACATTTACACAAGATTCTTGTTGCAAACCTCAGTTAAAACATAAAAACTGTAAAAACACAAATGAAAAAACATAAAAGTCAGGTCGAAAAACCTGCAACAACTCAGACTCCTCCAACATTTACACAAGATTCTTGTTGCAAAACTCAGTTAAAACATAAAAACTGTAAAAACACAAATGAAAAAACATAAAAGTCAGGTCGAAAAACTCCCATCTTTCGTTTGCATTAACCTTCATTTAACTACTTGAAATGCAACTAAAAGGTTGCAAAATCAATAGTAAAAGCGAGTTGCTTAACCACGGAAGGTGCACGGGCGCGAAGCCTTGAAGACCGAGTTAAGGTGCTTCTCAGGAGCACGCGGGAGACGGTGCGAAAGCGGGAACGAGATCTTCGAGTCATGGAACTGCTGCACCCCAACCTTCTTCGAGTCCTTCGCGGCCACAATAGCAGTACGCATGATCTGAATCGAACGAGTACGAGCACGGTGACGACCAGCAAGTTCCGAGTACATCTGCTCCACAGCCTTGCAAAGAGTCAAATCACGGTATTCCTTGTACATGTTGTGGGTACCACTACGCGAGTTGTAGCGGATCCAGATGCCGTAATTGTTGACAACACGACGGTTCTTCTCCGTCAGCTACAAAAGGTAAATAATACAAAACAAAACGTTAGATATGACGTACAAGAGGTTTTTATGACTGCAAGTGAGAGAGCTACTGCTCGTCATCCACGAGTATGTTGCGTTGTTCAGAGTGAACTTACGTTCCAATCCAAGAGAGCTAAACAACGGATCACACCGCGATCTCACTAACGACGAAGCGGTTTGCAAGCTGGAGTGGAAGGATCTCCACTCTCATGGCAGGCAAGCGCTTATATAAGGTCGCTAGGAGGCTGACGCACCCTTATATAAGGGTTTGTCAGGACGAGAGACAGTACTCTCTCTCTCTCTCAGAAGTCATAAATCATGACAACTGAGAGGATTTGTGCGCGCAAATATTCCTTTCGAAAAGGTCTTCGCTTCAGGTTGCAAAAGACTGCAAACGAACCTCGTTAACGTCCAGGATTTCGCCCGTCGTCTTCTTCATCTTCTTCATCTGGTGCAAAAAGTACCAGAAACGCGACTGAGCCAGCACTGGGTTGGGGGCGAACAGCTTCATGCGGTAGGCAGGCGGGTTCGGCTCCTTCTCAGTGGGGGCTTTGCGGCCAACGACTTGGAACTGACGGATCTGTATTGCAAAAGCACCATACAAACAATAAGTATTTCAGTTCGTTTTACGACATATTTGCGCAAAAAGCTGGGCCACATACCGGCATGGTTCTGCTTGAGGGAGTCTTCCGGAGAATGACTGCAAAGGCAGTTTTGGCGCAATTTGTTTTACTGGCGGGGAGGGCTTTCGGTCTTTTATCCAATGAAAAGACGCCTAGAACTGCAAAACCCGGGTCAGTGAGTGAAACCCGTGGGTTCGAATCGTTTCATTGGATGAAAATCAAAACCCGTGCAAAAACGACTTGAAGTCGAAACATGACAACGCCGCTGCTCATTGTGACGCTGCTTTTCCGCTCCAAGCCGCCGTTTAGTGCGCTTTCTCATGTAATTGACGCTGTCTCATTGTATGCAGATGCTTCAGTTCAACTTCCGCTTGCAAAAGCGAGTAAATTTGGGTCTTTAACGCTCTTAAACCGCATTTGGGACTGCAAATTGGATCTCGAATTAATTTCCACTTCCTGGTCTCTTCGCGGTCTTTTGCGCTCCCAAACATTGTATCAATCTTACCAGGCCAGTTTAGCGCTAATAGAAGCTGTGAAACACCGAGATTTGCACATGATTCAGTGGATTGTCGATCGTTTTCGCGAGTTTTGCGTCCCGGAGGAGGCGGTGCAAACGGCTGCTGCAAACGGAGACTTGCCACTTTTGCGCTATTTTCTCGAGAGTGACTGCGATGTCTGCTGGGGGAATTTAGACATGGCTGGAGCAGCCGCCGCCGGTCACGCAAATGTTGTCTCGTGGCTGCAAACGACTCAAGATCAAGTGCAAATTCTGAGGAACCGCGAAGCGACAGTGTTGGCTGCGACCGCAAATGGAAATTTGCAACTGGTGCAACTCGTTGCGCAAATAATGCGCATCTCAGTCAAACAAAGCACTCGTTGCTTAGTTGCAGCGGCAGCGAACGGCCATCTCCCAGTTGTCGAATGGCTACATAGTCACCTTTCAGGTCGTTGTCCAGCGGGGCTTTTACTAACAGCAGCTGCAAAGAATCATTTGCATGTCGTGCAATGGATTATTGAACGAGATTTGCGCAATAACGAACTCGATAGTGACAGTGACGATCCATATCAAGAAGATATTTACACTTGGGAACGAGATTTGGACGACCGTAGATATTGTAGCCATGTTACAAATATCGGTGGAGAAGCTAGTTTAGCGCTTCATGCTGCAGCTGTAAATGGCCATTTAGCAGTTGCAAAATATTTGCACGCAATTGTTGCTCGACCGCAAAACAGAGAAGATGAAAGACGGCAAAGTCAACGATTGAGAGCAACAATTCACGCGATTCAAGTGCAAATTGGGGACAATTGCGACCTTTTGCAGACAATTTCGCACAATACGATGTTACACGCTGCCAAGAAAGGGTTATTTGCTGTTGTACAGTGGCTTTACACTGAATTTCATCCGAAGATTAATATCTTGGCGGGCTACGAATACGTCGCAGGAGAAACATTTACGACCATGGATTTTGCAGCAATTAACGGCCACTTTGACATTCTTCTGTATTTCCACAATATTGCGCAAAACGGGATGAGGTTAAATAAGAGTTATTCAGACTCTGAAGATCAACGTACGGCACCATTTTGCACCATTTGTGCAATGGATGGAGCAGCACGTAATGGTCATTTGAAAATTGTGCAATGGCTACATTTGAACCGAAATGAAGGTTGCACGAAAGTAGCAATGGATTGTGCAGCAGCAAATGGTCATTTGGAAATTGTGCAATGGCTACATTTGAGAAATTGTACAATGGCTACATTTGAACCGGAAAGAAGGTTGCACAAAAGTAGCAATGGATTGTGCAGCAGCAAATGGTCATTTGGAAATTGTGCAATGGCTACATTTGAATCGAAATGAAGGTTGCACAAAAGTAGCGATGGATAAAGCTGCTGGTGGAGGTTATTTGTCCATAGTGAAATGGCTACATGATAACACAAGTGAAGGCTGTTCCAGCAATGGATTGTGCAGCAGCAAATGGTCATTTGGAAATTGTGCAATGGCTACATTTGAATCGAAATGAAGGTTGCACAAAAGCAGCAATGGATAAAGCTGCTGGTGGAGGTTATTTGTCCATAGTGAAATGGCTACATGATAACACAAGTGAAGGCTGTTCAACTGAAGCGATGGATGGAGCTGCTGCTTGTGGCGCATTAGAAATTGTGAAATGGCTGAGTAGAAATCGATCAGAAGGTGCTTCAACTGCAGCAATGGATGAAGCTGCACGAAATGGTCAAATCCGAGTCATTCGGTGGTTGCATGAAAATCGGTCGGAAGGCTGCACGACTGCGGCGATGGACAATGCGCTTTTATCTGAGGAGTTTGAAGTAGTTTTGTTTTTACAAAAGCTCAGAACAGAAGGTCTCAAAGAAGTGAGAGAGCTGTAACACCAGCTACAACAAATTTAAGCGAATGGATGATGGAGAATATCTTTCAGTAAAACCGGCCCTGGTTGCGGCAATATATTTTACATTTATGAGTTAATCTCCGGTTTATATTCCCACCCGACAGATACGTCGTTCTGATGCACCATCCGAAGTTTAACACTTCGGCAGCACTCGTTAAATTGCCAATCAGAAAGCTCCACCTCAAACTCACAGCCATGTAAATTTTCAGAGTAATTGCTGCTCAGCCATTGCATCAATTCCAGAGGAAGTCGAATGATTGAATTCTGGTGGAGCATAAAACCTTCTGAGCTGTGAGACTTGAGAAATAATACGATATCGAAATGAGACCGAAGAATCGCTTGAGTCATCGCAGTAATAGTGCAGCCTCTTCTCGGTTCTTGTGTAGCCATCTTACAACTTCCAAATGGCCATTCGCAGCAGCTTTACCCATCGCATTCCTTCGTTTCGATGTAAATGTAGCCGTTTTACAACCCTCAGATGTCCATTCTCAGCTGCCAGATTCATCGTACAACCTTCACTTCGATACTTTTGTAGCCATTTTAATACTTCTACAGTAGATGTCCATTGCTTGCATGGCAATTGATGTGCAATTGATGTGCAACCTTCGATTCTGTTTGCTTGTAGCCACTGGATAACGTGTAAATAACCAGCTTCTGCAGCCGAATCCATTGCGACATGGGTACATCCTTCACTTCGATATAAATGTAGCCATTTCACGTCTTTCAAGTGCCCTCGACTAGCAGCACCATTCATTACTGAATGATGTTCACGTAGCAATTTCACCACATTATGATGCCCTTCAAGAGCTGATCCATCCATTGCTTGTTTAGATCCGTTTGTAATAAGGGTACTTGCAATTCACAATGTAGCCATTTAACGACTTCAAGATGACCATTGCACGCTGCCACTTGCAAAGTGCAAAATCCTGGACTTCCAATCGATCGAGATCTTAAAAACTGCAAGAAACACAAATCTCCGTCCTTAGCAGGAAGATCCCAGTCGACCCAAGGATGAATTAAGCCACAGTTGGCCAAATCCACTGCGCTATTCCCCACTGTTTGTTAGTCTGTACACTCCATAGACCGTCCTCAGCACAGCGTGGCACTCGTTAATTAGCCACTTAACAGTTTCCAGATTGTTTACAGCTGCAGCAGCTTCGACCACCTTCATTAATAAACTGTCTTGATGCAGAATGTTCTGGAAGTCATTTGACCACTCTCCACTGCTTATTAAGCAGAGCTCGACACATTTTTGTATACTTTCAATAGCCGAGTTCGTGATGGTTATCGAATAACCATTGGAGGATATGAAGATGCCCGTAAGCTGCAGCTGCTGCTACTGTCGTGGTCAGATACTATTTGGGTTTGTAGCTCTCTATAAACCATTTTATTGCTTGTAAATCTCGTAGAAGCGGCGATTTCCATTGTTTTATTAAAGTGCGAGCGTTGGTAGAAAGCTTGTAAATCTCGTAGAAGCGGCGATTTCCATTGTTTTATTAAAGTGCGAGCGTTGGTAGAACGGATTAATTTCATTCAGCGGTCCTCGAGCTAACGTATTGCATGAACCGAAGACTTCCAGTGCGTTTATAGACGTCATTGGCTTCTGTACCAGCTGAAAAATGCTCGAGAAACGCGTCGATAATGACAAGAACGTGTGGTAGCTCAATACTCAAACAGTGACGATTTAATACGTCAACTCTTGCAAGTAAAGGCAAGTTGCAAGTGGAAAGGATTGTTGAAATCATAACGAAAGAGACTTGAGCAGAGGTAGGAAAATTGCCTTGTGGTCAGATGAATAAACACACAACGATCAAACGTCACCAACTCACTGGAAGATGGGACGCGACTGCTCAAGTTGAAGTGGGTGTAGCCATTTCTCAACGACCACTGGAGATGGTGGAGTTCGTCATGTCTTTCGTTTTTTAACCATAACTTGTAGACCCTACTAGAAAAAGAAGAAATCTATAACGTATACTGTAGTATAAGAACGTTAGGAGTGATTCTCCATAATATATTTTACTGTCCACTTTTACTGAAGAAGCCACCATCAGGAACGTTATCACAAGGAAAAGTAGCACACACAACAATGGGCTTTAAAGACTGAGGGTTGCAGGGGTAGTACCTACATGTAGTTTTTCTACAGCTTTACTATACTTTACATAAGTCATTAGCCGTGTGCAAAAGGGTTTGCCTCGCCCATGAAAGCCTCGCGTTCGTTGGCTCCAGCCTCTACTTTGAGCCAATGGAGGATGTAAAACTTCCCAAGCGCGTAGATTCGAAGACGATCGCGTCCGAGTTGTTCTTTGTACTTGACGAATAGCCACATAAGCACCTCCAATTCACCTGCAGCTGTAGCATTTACAAACGCTTTGGCAGAACATCCCTCTACACGCTCACAGTGTAGAAAGAAGATGACATCGAAGTGGCCGCCACTTGCCGCTCGATCAATAGCAGCAACAGTACAACCTTCCTTCCGCCACGAATGTAGCCATTGTACCATATCAAGATGACCACCTCCAGCAGCATTATCCATTGCAGCAGTCGTACAACCTTCTTTACGATGCTTATGTAGCCATCGGACAACATCAATATATCCTCCAGCGGCGGCATTATCCATGGCACTTGTCGTGCATCCTTCCGTTCTATAAAAATGTAGCCACTTGATAATTTCCAGGTGCCCGTTAGTCGCAGCGAGATCCATAGCGTCGATTGTGCAGCCTTCGCCACGATTTGTATGCAGCCACTGCACGACTGAGAGATGTCCGTTCCTGGCCGCTAAGTTCATTGCGGCTGATGTGCAGCCTTCAGTCCTGTTCTGATGCAACCACTGGATAATTTTTAAATGGTTCGAACGCGCTGCTCCGTCCATTGCTGCAGTCGTACAGCCTTCTGTCCTCGTTCCATGCAGCCACCGCAGTACTGAAATATGTCCATTGACCGCCGCGCCGTCCATCGCGCGCTCAGTGCATCCTTCTGACCGATTCTTGTGTAGCCACATCACGATCTCGAGGTGACCGTGCTTAGCCGCACTATCCATAGCTTCCGTTGTACATCCTTCCTGACGATTGTGATGTAGCCATTGTACGACTGTCAGGTATCCAGCTGCTGCTGCCAAGTTCATGGCGTCACTCGTACAGCCTTCGCGTCGGTTTTCATGTAGCCATTGTACGACGTTTAAGTATCCACTGGCCGCTGCCTTGTTCATCGCACCTGGTGTCGCGTAGCCCGAGTGAATATGTAGCCATTGCAGTACACGCACATGTCCACCCGCCGCCGCGTCATCCATGGAGATAGAGGACGAACTGGAGCTGAATAAATTGGTACGCAGCCATTCTAGCACCTCTAAATGGCCTCCACTTGCAGCCAGTACAGCCGCGTATGGAGACCATTCACCACGCACATCACAGAGCCATTTTACCATGGCTAAGTCCCCATTGCGGGCGGCTTCTTCTAGCGTCACGAAGAACATATGTGTGGGCGGCGGTGCCGTGTGTTCGTGTAGCCATTGCGCCACTTGTAAGTGGCCGTGTTTCCCAGCGAAAAAGAGCTCACGCGCGCCCCAAAACACCGTAAGTTCCTGTCGTCTGCTCTTGCTCAGTAGCCACTCGAGCACTTGTAGCTCCCCGTGCGTTGCAGCTTCTTCTACAGCGACCGTAACGCGGCAGTTCGGGAACATGTCGACGAGCCATTTGAGTGCCGTCAGGTCTCCTCGACGTGCCGCAGCCGCCGACGCGCGTGTGAATTCCCATTGCGCGTAGAAGCCGTCGCGTTGTCGTCGAGCGCAGAACGAGAAGCGGTCAGCGGATTCGGCCGCGCGGTGGGCGGCGATGCGTCGTAACAGTCGAAGCGACACACCGGAGCTGCGCGCACAAGCCGACGCGATGGTCCATTGGGTGGAGCAGTCCAGGAAGCAACTCACAGAGGCTGTTATGTGCTTCAATGGCGCCAGACGAGGCTGCGCTCGACACACGACAATGGCTGATGTGAGCGGAACTGCCATGAGCGACGAGTCTATTGTGAAAATTCGAATAGTCCGACCTCTGAGAGCGGAGCCAGGCGAAGAGTTCGAGTTTTTAGTTTGATTTTGATGCGCGTTCAGGTCGTCCTGTCTGCTGTGTGGTGTTTTGGAGTACGGTAAGAGTTAGAGCTTGCCAAGTGGCTTTGCTGCTGTGGACGAGACGTGTGCTATGCCATCGTCAGGCATCTGCAATTTTGGGATTGGGGTCCCAAATTACGGTAAGACTCTTACCGTGTGGTGTTTTGGAGGACGGTAAGACTCTTACCGTACTCCAAAACACCACCCTTACTAAGAGTTAGAGCTTGCCAAGTGGCTTTGCTGCTGTGGACGAGACGTGTGCTATGCCATGATAAAAATTACAGCTGCAATCATAATTGCAAAATACATCATGGCTACATCTCCAATTGGTGAAGATTTAGTGCAGCACTATTGGCCGCTCCAGACGTTTGGAAGGTCGCTCACAGCCATCCACTTTATCCCTGAGGCAAATGGTCAGTTTTGTGGCCTCGAGAACGATCAGCACAAAGGTGCTGATAACTTTGAGAGAAATGATCGGATTGAGGAGTTTCTTGTGCCAACGGAAACAGGAGATCCGGTACGATTTTTGCGATTTTTCGCATATAGATTGATGCGGGTTGGCGGTGTCTGTATGACCGAAGGTGCGCCGCATCGGATTGACGGTCAATCCGACGCTGCTGCCAGTTTACAGTAGCCTGCTTTCGCTATGAGTCGCTGCTCGGCCGAACAAGCTCTACTCACCTTAGGGATAGGGAAATGAAAACCTCTCTCAGATCATATACATTGGGTCACACCCCTTTCGGGGGTTTATCAACTACCGTATTCCCCCTGTTACAAGCGTCGCTATGTTACAGGCGTCACCTCATTTTATCCAATCATATGCACCCAGCAAATATATTTGGTTTTTGTTTTGTTACAAGCGTCATCCCCGCGAATGGGTGGTGCGAACGAACACATTGCCCACTTTCCAAAAGACCCCAGAATGGGAAGACCACGAATCAACGGAAGTGGCCGTAAGCCGAATCGTGGCCTACGCTCAACTTTCTCCTACACGTTTAAATTTAATTGCATTAAGTCGTTCCTCGCCACAGACGAGGATGCGACGGGACGGTATACCGGTTTCTCTAGCTATGCTACGTTAAAAGGACTCGAAGTTGCTAAGGATATGGCTGTGTCGAGCGAGCACTTTCGTGCTTCTGATACCTGGTCACGGCGGCCCACGTAGCTGATCGCCAAACTTCAACGCCGTAGAGGCAGCCGTCTTGGAGAAAATGCCGCGGACACACCGCCATTTGCTCGGCCTGTTATAGTTTCCATTCAAATGAAAATGGCACACGCATAAATTAGTCCACATGCACGTGAGAGACATGAAATTGCACACACAGCTAGCTCACATACCCATGTAGCTGATCGCCGAACTTCAACGCCGTAGAGGCAGCCGTCTTGGAGAAAATGCCGCGGACACACCGACATTTGGTCGGCCTGTTTAATACTGACAGTGGCATTCACTCTGCATTACCGTAAACACATTATTAAGTACGTGTACATCGCTCAGCAACGGATATAGGTACCCCTAACCCGGACATGTACATTGGTGACGCTTCTAACAGGGGGAATACGGTACTAGAGTCTATAGGCCCCGCCTCCTGCACCACCCCCGCCGCCTCGACCACCAACGCTGTCTGCACTGCTGCCAGCGGCTGTACGGCAGCTTTTTTTTCTTTCTTGGTACGCTTGCTCGACTCTGCTTCCTCCTCGATAAGCTTGCGGGACCGCCTGTATTCTTACGCTTCCGCTTGAGTTTTTTGGTGTATGTGCGGGTAGGACAAGGAGCTCTCCCCGCACAATATCCGATACTTTCAGCCAGGCCGCTAGTCGATGTGCTGCAGGGAGTCCGTTGCGCTCAAAGTTTGCAAGCTTTGCGTGCATATTCACGCGTGAGAGCGGGAAGATTCCGCAACTGCTGAAACCAGCCCTAAGATTGCTACCCAAGCAAGAGTAGTTCCAAGCCAATGCTGCAACGCCCAACGCTGTCTGCTTATCTACGCTTCCCCCACCAATGCTTGGCAGCATCCTGTCGAGTAGCATCTTGAGACTGGACTTGAACGGCGAGAACACGGCCACGTCCAGACGCTGCAGGAGATGGGTCCCGTTAGGCGGCAGGCACACCAAAATGATTCCGAGACTCTCGGCGGTGTCAACAATTGACAGCGATATGTGCGAGGAGCAGTTATCCATCACAAGTAGAAGGGGCCTTTTAATAGGCGCTGTAACTGCGCCCGCAATAAAGTGTACCACGAACCTGTCCCATTGCGTGGCTTGGAAATGGCGCGTAACTTGCTGCGCCAGATATTAAGTGCTTGCTTGAGATTTTCAGTCAAACTCAGCTGCTTTTGTTTTGACGAATCAATTGTACAAGCGGATGGGTACATCACGATAATTGGTCGAAAACAGAGAGGCTACTAAACTGGCAAAGGCCACTAAACTGACCATTTGCCTTATTTATCGTGCACAAGCCACTGGATTAACTCGATGGAAGAACGTCGTCCCAAGGAACGAAAAGGCCCCGAGTCGGTGCGTGTGGAGAAACAGCAGCACGTCAAAGTGAGCCCGCATGATTGCTCGTGTCATTGCGATGTTTAAAGTTTATTGTCTGCAGCTTCTTTCATCGCACCAATTGTACAGCCTTCCCGGGTAATGTGAAGCCACTTCACGACATGAATGTGGCCATTCTTGGTAGCGTTATCATTGCTTTGTCAATGACAGGGATGGCCAAAAATGTATTGCGGGTGCCGTATTGGCATTTTGCAATACTGGTAGGTAGAAATACTTTGACGAAATAGGAAAAACAAAGAGCTGAATCGAACAAAAACACACAAAATATCGTAGAAACACAGGAGCAAGCGACGGTCCACACAGAAATGAACTTCAGAGCGGACTCTCGGTTTAAACGTTTGACTGGAGACTCGTTCGAAGTTTGCCGTAGACTACTTATCACCACACGACCTGTACGCAGAAAATGAGTCAAAACCTGGCTGTGCGAAGGTACTAACGGTAATGCTATTCACGAATTTATTGGTGTTCGGTTCGAAACAGCAGATTAACGGCGGTAACTTTGGACTGAAGACACCCTGGAAGTTTGCCGTAGGACTACATACCACCGCACGACCGGTACGCATAAAACGAGGCTACATCTGGCTGTAGAAAAGTAGTCACGGTGATGCTATTCACAGATTTGTAGGTGTTCGGTGCGATACAGCAGATTAACGGCCGTAACTTTGGACTGGAGACTCGTTGGAAATTTGCCGTAGGCTACTTACCACCGCGCGACACGTACGAAGACAATGATGCTACACCTGGTTGTGGAGAAGTACTAACGGTGATGCTATTCACAAATTGGTTGGTTTTAGGTGCAAAACAGCAAACTCGCGGCAGAAACTTTGGACTGGAGACTTGTTGGATGTTTGGCGTAGGCTACGCAGCTCTGCCCGACTAGTACGCATAAAATGAGGCTAAACCTGGATGTGGGAATATAGTAACGGTAGTGCTATTCACGAATATGTTGGTGTTAGGTGCAAATCAGCAGACTCGCGGTTATATCTTTTGACTGGCAGCTTGCCCGGGGACAACCTTTTAACCCGTACTCTGTTTGCCAACACAGTTAGTGCTTTTGCAGTGGCAGTCGAACCACAACTTATTGGTGTAGGCTACGGTTATCTCCTCCATTGTGTCCAGCTGACGCGTACTCACAACTACCACCGTAACTCGGTTGCGATACCGCATCTCCCGAAATTTTCAATTTGTTGAGCACGAGTGGTTTACGAAGCGCAGTATCCCCCCACGAAGTTTGGCTCGACATGCCATCCACAGCCCGCTGGTTCAACAGAAGTGAATATCCGGAATTTACTTTCAATGGCACTTGACCCTTTGCACCCTTCCCCTCGTATCCTTCCAGTATTCCGCAATATTGTCCTACAATGATTCCAACAGCAATTAAATCAGTCGTAAAGACACCAAAGCCCTCGGTTTCCGTCTTGAAAATGTACAGCGACTTGAGCTCCCCGATAGAATTGCTACAGCGTCCGCCAATATCGCAATTTCGTGATGTACAGAACACGTCGGAATCTGAGTTTAGACACTCGTCGATATAACAATCACCGATACAACTGCACTACCCCAAGTTGCCAACATCATCAAATCTGATGTTGCTGGGTCTATACAGTCTAGTAATCCGACGTACATCATCGGGCCACGGGGCTGGTACTTTCGTGTCGCCAGCAGTGGTATGCTTTTTGTCTTGTGGTAGAGCCCGTGGCTTTATTGTAGTAATCTGCTCGGCGGCTTCTTGATCAACCAGTCCTGCAGCTCGTTCCTGGCGTAGTAGTATGAGCGTGGCCTTAACGTTCGGCTGCTGTACAAATTGCTTTAGAAACACAGACGTTTCAGTTTTCACATTGCTTTACTGTCTGGGAGTCGCGACCAGGCTTTCTTAAGCTCAAATGATGCTTTCATTTGGATCGCTGCTTGAACCCGATTCGGTTTTTTGACGATGTTGCTTCTTTCTTCGTTGTTCAGGTGTCAGCAGTGCTTCAACGTTTTCGATCTGTTCTTTAATATACACATCCACAGCTCCATGTAGCGAACTACGTCCAGATGCTGCTGGTGACAGCTATTATAGTATCACTAACTTCCGACGGATTCCCGCCGATAACTTCAGCCTCCATTTGGTTTTTCGAGCTGTCACAATGTTTTGCAGCCACAACATCATCCGTGACAGCATGTACTGCGTTCGCAACTTGCTGAGAGATACACTTATTAAACTCTTTCTCTTGATAACCGACCTCGATCGTTCCATCGATCAAATTGCACGACCCCAGCGAATACCACATTGGATATCATGGGTTCCCCCGTTCGTCTACAACGCGCGAAACCTTGGTAAAAAGACCAACCGGTTTACTCGAATGGGATAATCATTTTTCAAGCTGTGCGATTCTCACTATGGTAGCAGTCCGCCGACCGATTGGGTCTCCAGTGATGAATACAGGCAAGTAGTAGTCAATAACATCCCCCGAGTGAAGTACAATCCTTCTTTTCCTTTCGTCAGCTCTTGCGGTGACCTCGACACATTTAGCTTTTCTCGTGATAGCATCTTGTCCAAGAGATGCCATGCTGAAAAACAGCAGCCATCATTCAACAAAGGATTTAGAGAATAGCATTTCCGTTAGAACCTTTTCGCTACCCGGTTCAGCAAATATTTCTTCGTACCCACCGTGCGGGGATATATTGCCTACGGCGATCTTCGAGCGAGTCTCCAGTCAAAAGTTATAGCCGCGAGTCCGTTGTTTTGCACCTAAAATCAACAAATTCGTGAATAGCATTCCAGTGAGTACTTTTCCACAGCCAGGTGTAGCCTCATTGTCTTCGTACGGGTCGCGCGGTTGTAGGTAGCTTACGGCAAACTCCGAGTGTGTCTCCAGTCCAAAGTTACGGCCGTTAATCTGCTGTATCGCACCGAACACCTAAAAATTCGTGAATAGCATTACCGTGAGTACTTTTCTACAACCAGGAGTAGCCTTATTTTGTGCGTACTAGTCGTACGGAGCTAAGTAGCCTATGCCAAACTTCCAGCCAGTCTCCAGTCGAGAGCTATGCGCACGGGTCCTTCGTGGACTTTGTGTGACTCTATGTGGTGTATTGGCGTTTGAACAGAGTTGCGTAGTAGGGTTGATTGTACCTGAGCCAGCACCTGATTGGATGAAAGCGTAGTCCGGTATGTCTGCAGCAGTTTTGTGTGGTTTCCCGTTTTATTCTGTGCTACTACCACAATGGTTTGTGCTATTACGTAATCCGCTGTGCTACTGTATACCATAATCATGTGTGTTTAAACTGACTTTGTGTGTCAGAACCAGAAAATCATGTGATTCTACCCCCTTGTCAAATACTTTACTGCAAGCATTCGATGGTACTACAATTAGTATTGCAACGGTGATCAGTATTGCAGTTTAGTATTTTGCCGTATTTTTTAGAAAGCCTTTCAAATTCGTTTCTTAGAAGTCGTCCGCCATTAGAAACTCGATAGAGACTACTATTACAATTTAAAGAGCGGGTTTAGGACGGGTGTCATGGCCTTCAAATCTAGAAAGCTGGAGGTGTCGACAGATACTATATCGCCCTACCTCACCCACTTAACCCTTCCCTGTAGGGATTAACCCTATAGGGACGAGCGAGATGTCACCACGGTTGGTCCTGGCCCAGAACTCCTGGTTTAAGCCCGCGTGCTCCGCACACGGATCTTAAACCGCAACGTTGTTTTGGTTTGCCGATATCATTGGGCTACACCTCCACCTGCATAAAGGAGCAATTACATTCACTCTTGGTCCACATACAAAGTTAAGTTGTCACACCGGCTCTATTAGTTGTACACCAATTTCCAGGTCAAGCTGATTTTTTTGAAAGCAAGATGAAAATAGTCCAATTTAGTCTGTACGTGGCCAGTCCATTTGAGAACCCATTCAGCGATGTGCAAGTGCGTGTTAAGATACCGGTATTTCTACCAGTACGTGGGTTATGGTGTGCGGTACCCAATGGCCTTACTTCAACTGGGGTTTTTCCCTCAAAGGAGGTTTTACTCAGATTGGTGTATATTACTTAAAAGAGAACTAATGGTTATGAATACATCACTTTTGGATTTACGCCGAAACACTCAAGACTCCAGAACATTGCCATTTCTTCCCCGTTTACACTGGGAATTCCTGCAGTCTGAAAGCACACACGCAGTGCATCTTCAGAGGTTATGAGCCCAAAGGCGCGAGATGGCAAGCGCGACTACCCAGTCTTCGGTGGCGAGCGAGAGAAGTTTCTTAGCTACAAGCAGATGTTCCTGCTCTACCTACGACGCAAGAAACTCCTAGGCTACGTGATGCGAAAGGA
>JAIKVB010000763.1:0-19825 GCA_024679045.1 Phytophthora brassicae
GCTCTGTATTGTTTCTAGAGCTCTGTAAAGCTCTTTCCCTAATGGTTTCCTAGTTCTATATGCAAATATCAAATGAAATGTGATCGTTTCAAATCTACTCGCCTCTTCGAGTCAAGTCCTTATGTCCCTTCGTCGAGTCGTTTCTGGCGTAAACAGTCGAGTCTGCCCTAATCGAGCAATCTGGGACTTCAGCAGTGTGTTCCCTTACTCTCAACGAGCAACCCGACTCTTCGGACCAGATTCCGGGTTAATGGCTGGACTACCATCATTCCGGTCGTCGATCATCCCACTCGTCTTAAGTGCGATGTGCACTAAACCCGTCCGTGTTTTGGCCTAGTATAGGATGCCTAGTTGAGGTCTTCACCGAATCTCGTCTTCACTACACCACACAGCCAACCCCGTGGTTTACATTGTGCTGGGGTGTCCATCGCATCAGGTGTGCAGGATTGGGCGCTCGTCCAATACGCGATGTCCTCTCGTATTATGAACGGATAGCGTGTCCACTTGTCTCTCCCCTTTCGTCACTAGGATTCGATGCCGTAAACGGTTCCCGTGTTAGGGCCATATGGGCTAATATAATAGCCCATGTGCGGTCCTATTCCGGTCCCTGGGGCCGTTGTCCACTGTCGAGTTGCCTGGCATTTGCAGCCCTACGCACCTTCCAAAAGGTGTACACTCAATCTAGGCGTACACTCAGACGGCTCTTCTTGGCTCAGTTAGAGTTGGTTGGCTTCCTTAGAGTTGCCTGGCATTTGCAGCCCTACGCACCTTCCAAAAAGTGTACACTCAAGCTAGGCGTACACTCAGACGACTCTTCTTGGCTCAGTTAGAGTTGGTTGGCTTCCTTGACGTTGATCTAGCTGCGAGTGGGGCAAGATCCGTGGTGAGCTCGTCCTCGCTGTCAGCAAGGGCTACAGTGTCTTCCTACTCCTCCACGGTCTCGCTGGTCCAGCTACGGCTCTCGCTAGCCATGACTTTGTTAACCATGATCCTTTTGTATGCTTCTGCTTTGTGCTCTCTTTTTTAATTTGTGACCATCTTGGACCATCTTGCTGCCGCTGGAGCCAAACTGCATCGAAATCGTGGCAGGTCGGCAGCAAGATATACAATATTTTTAACCAATCAGAACTTGATCTGCGTCTTTTTATGGCGGTCTATCTTGCTGCTGCCTTCACCAAGTGCTGCCAAGATCTCGTGCACGGTACGCACGGGCCGATTCGCCAATATCCTGGACCGAATTCTGTCTGGATCATGGATGGAGCTACAATACATCGACACCCCGAAATCATTACCTGGACCGAATTCTGTCTGGATCATGGATGGAGCTACAATACATCGACACCCCGAAATCATTCATTATCTACGAAGTGTTGACGTCATACCCATATTTTTGCTGGCATATTGCCCGTTCTTCAGCCCGATCGAGTTCCTTTTTGGGTATGTAAAGCGGTCATTTCAGCGGCACTACTCTGAATCAAGTGGGCTGGATTTGACACCATTTGTCGCCCAAACATTTCAACGCTTCAAACATTTTAATATGAGTCGCATCTTTGAGCACTGTGGGTGGAAATTGCAAGGCTACTTTAATCCAGTGGGACCACTTTCAAACGAAAGCCGGACGTACGCAACACTATAATAGTAAAAGCAACCAAGATGGGTTAGATTTTTCCGAAATTTAATCTGAACCCGATTTATTAAAATTTAAAACCGCAATGTATTTTTTTATTCTGCGTGCTCTGTGTCTTCAACGTTTTCCATACGAAGCAGCGGATCAATCACGTCGCCCCGAGAGGGAGGAACAAGATCGCGCTGAAATCCCTCAAGCACTGTCCCTCGTACTTCCAACCGGCGCACATTTTCATGGAGACGTCGGCCTAATACCTCCCAGCCGGACGTACGCAACACTATAATAGTAAAAGCAACCAAGATGGGTTAGATTTTTCCGAAATTTAATCTGAACCCGATTTATTAAAATTTAAAACCGCAATGTATTTTTTTATTCTGCGTGCTCTGTGTCTTCAACGTTTTCCATACGAAGCAGCGGATCAATCACGTCGCCCCGAGAGGGAGGAACAAGATCGCGCTGAAATCCCTCGAGCACTGTCCCTCGTACTTCCAACCGGCGCACATTTTCATGGAGACGTCGGCCTAATACCTCCCACAACTGGATCAATTCCTGGTAGTCGGCGATGGATCCTTGCACAACTTCTGAGCCATATTTGCGGATTGCATAACGTCAGCAATGTGTTGCTCCAAACGAGAGTCCACAGCCCTTGCACAACATTCTGAGCCATATTTGCGGATTGCATAACGTCAGCAATGTGTTGCTCCAAACGAGAGTCCACAGCCCTTAGCAGATTCGCTATGTAGTCCGGTGGTGGTTCTAGAACAGCCACAGCCCACGTTGAGATTACGTGTAAGGTGATTAGTCCACATACGCCATATAACAGCATCCGCTTGGAACGTAGCCCCCAAATATATTTAAGATTTTCCATGACCTCTCTAAATGAGCTCTCAGCAGTGGCACCTGCACGATCTGTCTCTTCCGGCTGAATGCACGATGCAATGAACTTTTCACGGTCTTGAGCTCTCGCAATTGATAATCCAAATTCATAGATTACGAGTGTCACAGTATATCTTTCCATTTTCACCAACCACTGTTTCCATGCCAACTCAGATTTGACTTTTTTAGCCCTAAATGCATTACTCGATGCCATTCCGCTACGCAGTGTGCTTCCACAGACCACCCCCGTCATTTTTAGTAGCTCTGCACTTCACACAACTGCTGAACAGGTCCCACACCTTTTGCATAATTCCATGGAATGACCTCCCTTTAAGGACAACATCGTCTAGAATATCAGCCGAAGTATCGCGCTGAGCTATGGTCGATTTCACCATCGGCCCCAACATAAGCTTGTAAACATGTGCATTACCCGCTGGGGATAAATTTGCTGCCGTTTGGGGTGCATCTTCAGGCAACGACGGCGACTCCTGCGCTGCCACCGAAGCTGTTGCACTCCTGGTGTTGCTAGTAGGCCAATCAACCGTGTAGCACCAGGTGTGGGAGGCGTTGGCGCCGTTGTAGATGCTATGGCCCGCTGTTGGTTAGGTGCCGTCGATCGTGCAGTCACTTTTTTGTGGGTCGTTGTGTAGATGGCACAGCCGTCAATCTAGATGCAACCTCCGGCGTTGTCGTCGCGCTCATTGGTGATGCAGTTCGATGGGGGGCTTGTTGTCGACCATCTCGTACGGTCACCTGCGATAGATTAATCCGGGCATCAGGGGAGCGCTGAGAAGTCGAAGGAGTGCTAGATGGTGTCGGCATCCGACTTCGCAACGGGTGGGGAGGTGCGCGTAAGGCTGCGCTGGCGTGGCAACCTACGTGGCGTGGCTGACATGGTGCAATACTGGCCGGCAGCCTATACACTTGCATAAAATTTATGATGTATGATAGGTGGAGCGATTGGCGGTTCGGTTTGGGGTGATCGATTCAACCAATCGCTCCTGGAAGTTTCTGAATCGAACGCGCAATAATGATCCGTGGGTGCAGTCGCTAATATATTATTTCATACTAATACTAATAATTATTTCAGGTATTATAATAATATAATAAGACAGTATGGACTTTTTGGACTCGTCGGTTCCATCATGGTATTAAAAGTCATTAAAAACCTCGATGGGGATTTGGAAGGCACCCATTTGCTAAATACCGCGTAAAATATCAAACGTTTTCAGCATCGATTCGTAAAAGTACCCGGTACGACGAGGTGCGGTGTCCCACAATAAATATTCGGCAGGTGCAGGTCTGAAGCCAACTTAACTTGCGGTGAACGCCACGTGAGTCAGCAGCCGCTGGTCAGGTTACAGTCCTCCGCCAGAACGCAGTCGGCCGTGCTTGGCCAGCTGGGATATATATGTGTATTCGGAGTTATTTTCTTGTCAATATATTTCCCGGCAGAGACGCGGAGGAAAGCCAGTCAAAACATCAGTTCACCCTTGCCCTTGCTGTTTAGTGGAGATTGTGTCGACGTCTCATTCCTCTATTGGCTCACAGTAGACGGAAGCAAAAGAAGTTCCCAAGAACTGTATCACATTTTCTTTAACCAGAGACGCTCAAGTGTTGACACTGCATTGCAGTACATACGATCTCCAGTGAGATATCCTATCGATCAAATATGAGTTCGTCAAGCTCTTCCAGTCCACCAAATATGGATAACAATATTGGTTCCTCCTCTTCAAACTATATCGTGTTAATAGCCGCTCTTGCGTCCACTGTAGTCGTAATTCTTCTCGTTCTGGGAAGTTGGTGGATCTGTCGTCGACGCCGAATCAAAAGACTTAACGGACCAAGAAACAGTCACAGTCAAAGTACTTACGTGGACTGTGTGATGACTCCCGACATGATGGCGATCGTGGCCGATGGAAGTCGTCGATCTTCGGGTTTTGGTGGCAGGTGGTATAATAACCTCCCGCGAATATCAAGTGTGCCGTCGATGGAGTATTTCGACCAGCTTAACACCAGAGGAAGTCGCGGTTCCAGCAGTGCCGCCACGACGACTGGTACAGCATTGTCATCTGTAAATAACAATTCCCAACTGCGATGGCTGGAGAAATGTGACTCAAGCGATAATTTACCGTGCAACACGCTCGCATTGAAGCAGAATCGACTACCTCCGCAAAGCGTAGTCGAAGGAGAATTGCTACATCAAGGCTGTTTCACCTTGGCTTTCCGAGCTACATTAAGGATTGAAGGACAAACCGATCGTCAAGTGATTGTTCGTAGGCTTTTACCCAAGCTGGCGGAGCAGCAATCCTATCGTCAAGCATTTATGGCCGACGTATCGCTTAGTACTTCACTGCTTCATCCTCGAATCGTGGCTTTCATTGGTTTCTTCGACCCTACTCATCACGTTTATGATCTCGATTCTCCTGCATCTCCATCCTGTTTCGTACAACAGACAGCACAACCGTCTGCTGTGACTGAGTTCATGCCCAATGGAGACCTCCGTTCACTGCTCACTTTGAGACCTCGCACTGCACTCGACTTTGGTTGGTTTCACTCAGTTTCTGTTCCCAAGACGAAGGCTCAGCTTGCTCTTGATGTGGTGGATGCATTGGTATATCTTCACTCACGTCCGGTAGGTATTAACTCCACGTTGCATCCTCCACAGCTGAAAGCACAGCGAGTTCTCCTGTCCGAGCTTTGTGACGCGAAGCTCTGTGCTTTTGGTGTACGTCGTGGTGTGGGAACTCAAGCAATGTACTCTCGATGCGATTTTTCTGTTGCTTGGTTGGCACCTGAGCTGCTTCGTGGCGAACCTCGAAACGAGCAGACCGATGTGTATTCCCTTGGCGTTTTATTCACGGAACTTGATACTTGTGAGCTTCCGTTTGCTTCGGGTGTGGACATGGACGACGGTATGGACGAGCAGAGCCAACTAGCGTTACTAGTGAGTTCAGGTTGTATCCGTCCAGCATTATCTATGGATTGTCCCGTACAGATTCAGGAACTGGTGAAACGTTGTCTGAGCTTCTCACCACACCAGCGTCCGCCTGCAATTGAAGTACAACATACACTCCGAAAACTCATCAACGGCACAAGTGTTTGTGACGCATCATTAGCCTCGCTACCATCGAATATTTCCTCTCCTCACAGCACTCCTGGAGCTTATATCAACACACTTCACACGTGATGAAACTCGTCGTAGTTGTAGTTGTTGTAAAAAGCGATAACCTCTGTAAAACAGTACTATTTCATTAACACTTAACGGGTCGAGCAGCGATATCCCAGAAACGAATAGGATCCAGTCGAATATCATCAAGACGACAGACGATTGGTTTCTCTCCGACAGAAGCGTAGCCATCATTTTCACGTACAGGGAAGAGCACCACCCGATAATTCCACAAATGGTGCACTCGATACAAAGGCGCCGTATTCATAATAACGTCCCAAGCGTCGAATGTCAGCAAGAACCGTCCACCAAACACGACATAACCCAATCGCACCAGTTCGTAGCTGTTTAGCGCAATTTTGTGGCGATCTCCTTTCAGCATGACATTGCTCGATTCGTTATAGATATAGACGGGTGCTTTCACATTACTCAATTCATTGTAGATGTAAATGGGTGAACATCCCAATCCTCCCACATTGCTGGCACGAATTGCAAGCGCTCGTTCAACTCCTTTAAGGCCTGTATCTGGCTGTTTAGTAGGAGGAATATAAGTGGCGAACAGGAGAGGCAGGAGATTCAGTCCGATGAGTAAGAATTTGATTGAGATGAGCAATGACAGGTTTGCATCCATTCGTGGCCCAACATCCGAGATGAAAAAGTCAACTAGTCGCAACTCCTGCATCTCTGTGGAACCAACTAAAGTCGTGACGCGACCATCAACACCATGGAGAATACCCGACCTTGCAAGAGGAATCCGGATACGATGCAGTAAACAGAGTAAAGCTATTGTCGGTGCAAAGAGTACGTCGGTAATGCGGCGACGGGTGATCTTCGCAAAGATGTTGAGCAAACTGTAGTACACAAGACAGAACTCGACCAAACCGGGATAAATTGTATACCACGACTCCGAAAGCGCGTTCTGCTCGCCCTCAAAGTAGCACCCGGCAGTCCAGAACGACGCAATCGTGACTTTCAGGTGCGGCAACAGCACAACAGGTAGCATGTTAAAGCTTCGCGATCCAGCTACGCAGCCCAAACCTCCAATAAACCACTCGCTATGTCCTTGAATAAATCCACGGTGGAGAGCTGCCATCGCTACTATCCAGCGTACGAGTAGCATTCCCAATGATACATTAGAAATCAGAGTCTCCCAGTCGTAGATAGCACGCACAGTTCGCGTCCTTGAAGAAACCCACGGTGGAGAGCTGCCATCGCTACTATCCAACGTACAAGTAGCATTCCCAATGATACATTAGAAATCAGAGTCTCCCAGTCGTAGATAGCACGCACAGTTCTCTGATATGTGCTGCTGTATAGGAAGAACCCAAAATGCTGCGGTGATGCAATTGTGATTGAAGTCATCGTCAACTCATGCTCCTCAGTAGAAAACTTTTCCCCCCACAACTGCACAATAGTCGAAACTAAACACGCGTCCTTGTCATTAACACAGTCCAACTCCATTTTCGTTAAGGTTGAAGTCATCGTCAACTCATGCTCCTCAGTAGAAAACTTCTCCCCCCACGACTGCGCAATAGTCGAAACTAAACACGCGTCCTTGTCATTAACACAGTCCAACTCCATTTTCGTTAAGGTATTAAACTCCCGTCGAAATATTCCATCACTAGACTTGGAATCAGAGCTCACGAGATCCGAGAAATACGGCGTCTCTGTTTCATCTCCAGTTCCGACGTGGAACCATCCGTGCCTCCATTTCCCATTAGGTGCTTGAAGCCATTCCTTGGTTTTAGCTTCTCGTACTGACCGATTGATCGCCACCATTGCCGGAAACCCTTCCGTCATCGTCGAACCGATATATTTACCGTTTAGACGGAACATACAGGCTGATCCATCCACCCCCGGCACTACGTAGCGTGCAAATGGCGCACTGTCCCAGAATGGCATCACAAGTATTGGCAGCGAATCTTCAATCAAATAAACAGTGTCACTATTGCTTCCGGAAGCTTTTTCACCATCAACGACAACTCGTAGGACATCACGTGTTACTTGATAACCCAATTCATTATCACAAGTGTCCAAGATCATATCAATGGTCGTTGAAATGAGAGCACAAGTGTCCATGTACGTCGCATACGCATCATCGTGAAGTGTAGCTTCTTGACGACGTACTACCCGATATCCGTTCACTTGGTGTTCTGTTGATGCAGGAATTACAGTAGCTCCTGTTGTCCCGAGTACTTCGTTCAACAGTACTGGTTTGTAGTACCGTCCTTCAAGCACACACGCTAGCACTCGATCAGTAGTAGGTTTGTCGTTATTGCCAGTGATTTCGTGTATTTCTCCCGCTCCTGGGTGTTCTCCATAACGCGATCCGCCCACAGACAAGACGCTGTTCCAGAAAATCCCCAGGAACTGCAAGAAAACCAATGTCGAAATAAAGAGACACGTAGTCCAGTGATACAAAGCCATTGCGATCTGCCACCCAGTTGGACGTGGTTTTCGTGCTTGATTTCCAGTTGATAGAAGAGTTTCCACTTCTGGAATTTGGTTACACTCGTATTCATCACTCGGTACACCAGCAGGTCGAGTTGCCTCTAGTTTGGGTACAAGGTCGGGATCGAGGGACACATTCACGCGGTGCAGACCCAAGTCGCCATTTTTATCGAGACTTGCCATTGCTTGCAGGTGTTTCGGTTGTGAAGAAGATCTACAGTAGACCAGTCGCTTAATTAAAGATTAAAAAAATTAAATTATTATTATTCATAAAACAAGTTCCAGGGACACCCAGAGCCAAAATTACCAACGATTGAGCTTCATTTTATTTAAGAAATAAGAGTCTCAGGGTAAGGATATCCACAGATCTGCCGAATAGTAGCCACTTGCTGAGCGGAAGCCTTTGCCTTCTCGTTCATTCCAGCGTTCGTGGCAGCAGAATGAATTTGCATATACAGCGTCTCTGTCGTGTGGTAGTTTAGCGGCAGCTTGTTCCGGTTCCAAATCTCCAATAAAGTCTCAGCGGCCTTGACGACAAGATCCCAGGCACTTTCCTTTCGTGCAAGTTGCAGTTCTGCAGTGTATAGTGCAAATTGAGCTTCTTCACTGCATTCGAAAATACGCACGTACTCTTGCTTGACACGCGCAAGACGCTGCAACGCATCGCTTCGATTACTATTCACGAGCGCCATGAGTTGCTCAATCGCTTGAGCTTCTTCTTCCTCGTCTTCTTCTGATACTTCTTTTGCCTTTTCAGCTTCAGTTGTGCAACGTCCACTTCGATTACTATTCACGAGCGCCATGAGTTGCTCAATCGCTTGAACTTCTTCTTCCTCGTCTTCTTCTGATACTTCTTTTGCCTTTTCAGCTTCAGTTGTGCAACGTCCACACATGCAGTGAAACCCAAAACCACTAACAAGTAAAGATTGGCGTCTCTTTCTCGACTGCAACAAGTCGATGTACGAATACTCGACTGCACAACCCCGTGGGATATCCACAATAGCATGAAACCCAAGAGTTCGCGTTCGTGGGTTAAAGCAGGGTGATACATTAGGTAAACACGAGTGATTCAGTGCCATTGCAGCCTCAGGAAATACACCGGAGCCCACACAAGTGACGCCGTCCAGATAGAGCGGATGAGCGTTGCAGCGAATCCGCTCTAGCGTTTGCTGTACATGCTTTGGGCCAAAAGTTCCTCCCGTCAGCTTCACTATCAGATTCACTGCATTATGCAGTTTATCCTCTTCATTTTCATCTCGACAACGATGAACGGCTAGTTTGTCCAGTACATGAGAGTTCTGGACGAACTGCTCCATACTCAGCACTGCAAGAGCCAAACGAACAGTTTCCACGTCCCCTACGCAGTATCCGATGCTTCTCAGCTCTCGTAGTGCAAGACACTGACAGTCGTGGAGCGTCGTATCTGCTGTCATGCAATCGCGCGAACAGTATCTGGCGAATGCGCAGGCTCCACACTGAAGCGCCTTCTTGCGAAGTAGTGCAAAACACCAATGACACCGGCGAAGTACCAAACTCTGCCGAACGACCACCGCAAAAGCTGCAGCTTGGAATACTTGCTCTCCCATTGCAATTTGCTGCTTGGCGACGGTGAAGCGGCCGATGGTGCCACTTTGCGCGCTCCAGAGTTCCACGCAAGGGTTGTCCACCTCAAATTCTGCATCGTGGGGGCCGCGACCTAGCAACGTGTTGGCGTCGGGTGATGCGGTGTGGATAACTGATACCTGACGCTGTGGAATCCACTGCGAATGAAGCGTTTCGCGCTGCGGATAGGCGACTGAAGCGCTGGAAGTGGTCGGAATGGACGTGCATTTCCAGGATACGTAACTCAGCCCTGCGAGAGAGTTGACACGTGCGATTTCGGCGAGCAATAGGTGGGGTGACGAGGAAGCCGTGACGCAATTGGAGGTGACTGGAAGGCAGCAGGTGGGAAGGGAGACACCCGTCACCAGCACGTGGACATTGCAGTGGTCGGTGATCATGAAACCTGCGAACTTAACGGCGGCTGCGAACTTAGGGTTGCTAGCTGAAAAAAACGTTACCTAAAATCAGGTTGAAGTACATGTACCTCAATTCAACTAAAATACTGCAAACAAGAATTGTTGGTCACCGCAATTGCATTTGAGCCTCAAATGCTGCTCAAATTGAGCAGCAAATAATGTAGATCGTTCGATACCGTACACCGTCATTGTCTGGTTAACTTGCATGCTGCTTCGACATACAGTTATTCAACCACCCGAGAATGGATGCCAAAGTGGACCAGGTCTTGCGTGTTCAAAGATTGAAGTTGCCGTGACAAGCCGAGTCAGTGGAGACATGACGCTTCTTACAGTATCATCATATATCGCGAGAAGTTTGACTCACATCAGATGAGCACAGCCTCACTGGCTCGCCCGCTGTGCCAGGACTGAGTCCTCATCTTTGGCTTGGCACCCTCCTGAGTCCTGGACTCAGGAGGGTGCCAAGCCAAAGATGAACCATCTATTGTGGATAAGTCTTCAGTCGTAAAGACTACTTCTAAGTATGTTACATGCGGCTGAAACCCAACGAAATGGCTGCAATTAAAAGTGCTTCTCAACTTATATTGCACAGACAGACCTTGCCTCTGGAGCAACAAGTCCGTCATGGGAAGACGATCCCTTCCGGTAAACACGGCGTTGAGACTTAATGACGTGTTTGCCGACAAGGGCGGAAGGGATCGTTTTTATTTGGAAAATGCCGTCATTTTCCCAATGAAAAAAATCAGCCACTGAAAAGTAATGAGCGGCGCTCCGTAGCGGAGGTCCCAGCTGGGAGCTCCCAGAATCTGGGAGTATCTGGGCCAGATACTCGGAGTTGAGTTCGCCAGTGCTCTTTCGTAATTTCACCCATCTCCTTGCTAACATTTTCAGCCAATGGAAGCGCTTGATGTGTAGCAAGGCTGACTCTCTTCTCGTGATTACAAATCTTACGGTTTTTACCCCTTCACAACCTTTATCCATATTAATAGTTCAGCACAGGTAAATCATATACCACAAGTTTTCTTCAAGAATAAATACTTACATACACAATCAATACAAAACCAAATAATCAGTTACTACAGGGAATGAACTGATGATGTCAATGCGTTCTTCTGGCCCTATCCTCTTTCCTCTCTCGCTCAGAGTCTTTCCGCATTGCCTAGGGTGCCAGCCCTCCACACAGCAACCATCTCTTCCACTTCTTCCCACGCCGACGCGGGTGGCCACAGCGAGCCGCTTGCCATCCCCTCTTCCTCCAGCCGAAAACAGCGCTCTGGAAGTGTCGGTGGAAACTTCAGCAGTAGTTTCGGAAGCTTTGGAGGTCGCAACAGAGCGCACATGCCGCATTCCCGACGCGGCAGCATCGCGTTGGCCAGCGGCGCCAGCGCCGAAGACTCGATGGCATTCGTGGACAATCTGATCCGCGGCGTTCAGCAGCAGCTGCGCTCCGAACTGGGTTTTCGTGAGGTGGTCGTAGCCACAGGAGAGGAGGCTGAGGACACGGACGGTGGCCGTGCGCACAAGCCACTGGCCGGCTCCATTTTGAACGATAGCGAACCGTGGGAGGCAACAGCTGCCAGCAAACGGCAACTTCTTTACGGCAAGGACGTAGACCGCCGCGGTAGCGACGCGTCGCTCTGCAGCGAGTGCGCCAAGGGAACTGTGTACGTGTCAGCCGGCTACGAGAGCAAACGTAGACTGCTCGTCATTGTGCCGTACCGAGAGGCCGGTATTTGGAGTCGCAGTATCTGCATGAATCAGGTGGACAGCGACAAAGACACGGGCTCCATGCTCGCATACCTCAAGAAGGCATTGACCGAGAACTACGGCGTCGTCATCCTGAACCCGGCGGCGCAAAGCTGCCACCCGCGCGCGCACGTCGAGAGCGCTTGGGATCAGCTCATCGCCCCATTAGCCAGTGATGTCTTCATCATCGCCTTCTCACGAGGCGCGCAGATGGTGTTGCATCTGCTTAACTACGACAACGGCCTGGGCGTCATGCAGGACCGCGTCAAGGCGCTCGCGTTGGTGGAGCCCTCGCACTATGTCAGCGATAGTGATACGTACTTTGCGCGCCGCATGCTCGCACGTCGTGCCGTCGCATGGATTCTTAACTCGGAGATTGACGTGGGCAGCAAAATACCGCAAGGCCACTCGCGCCACGGCTGCGTTTGTGTGTCCGCTGGTACCGTCCCCTCCAACGTACTAGGGAGCAGTGGCGCCTATGCTTTGCAGATGGTCAAGAGCTCCGTGTTCGGGTCTTTCGCGGCTCGAGGCGGCGAAGCGGCGGGAATCACTGTGAACGGCAGTAAGATCAGCGCATGCGGCATTTGCCACCGCAAACTCTCGATGCTGAACAGGCGGATCCCATGCTCGTGGTGCGAGGTCAAGTACTGCAGTCGGTGCTGCGAGGACAAATTCGTACCAGCGTTCGGCAGCTGGCGCGTGTGCTCGCTGTGTCAGTCGCTGCCGTGTCTAATTGACCCTCGCCGCAAGAATAAAAGTGCTAAGAACCACACGAGTCCAACCAACGCCGCCCAGGAGCGATGCAGCGTCTTTATTCGACCCACAGCTGACGATGACGATCCGGTGTGTCTTGGAGACTTTGAGATCGTAAAACTGGTCGGACGTGGCGCCTGTGGTCGTGTGAAACTTGTGCGAAAGAAACACGGCTATGATGAAGGTGTGTTTTACGCAATGAAGGCTATTCGCAAGAAACTGGTGATTCAGCGCGGTCTCGTGGAGGCTACAAATGCCGAGAGACGTATTTTGGACCGGATCAAGCACCCATATGTGGCTACATTGTGCTATGCCTTCCAGACGGATGCTAAGTTGTATCTGCTGTCCAAGTATTACCCTGGTGGTAATCTGCTGGATCAGATGCGTCTTGCTAGGAGGTTCACGGAGGATCGCACAAGACTGTACACTGCCGAAGTGGCGCTTGCCATTCGCCACTTGCACCAGAATGATATTATTTATCGCGACCTCAAACTAGAGAACGTGCTGGTTGACTCGGATGGCCACATAGCGCTAACTGACTTCGGTATGTCGAAGGAGAACATGCCAGCAGAAGTCCGCACGACCACGTTTGTGGGCACGTACCAGATGATGGCGCCTGAAGTGTTCAGTGGCAAGTCGTATTCTCGTGCAGTGGATTGGTGGGCTCTTGGCGTCATGGTTTATGAAATGATTGATGGTCGTACGCCATTTAATGCCAAGACGAATCGTCTGATCAAGGAGCGTATTGTGAATGTCGACATTAAGTTCTCGCCTCGCTTCACAGAAGACGCGAAGGACTTTGTATCGAAGCTTTTAACCAAGAACGAGGACAGTCGATTGGGCTCAGGTGAACTTGGTTTCGAGCACATTAAAAACCACACATGGTTCAAGGGTCTTGACTGGGATTCTGTGGAACGCAAGGAAGCGCTGTTTGAGGGTCAGTATGATCTGATGGAGAAGCACGCGAAGGAGTACCGTACGGAAGATATTTTCGACACGTACATGAACACGGTGGAGGTTCCTATCGATACGCCAGCGTCAGTGAAAAGCTCAAACGGCGAATTATTCAACGACTTTGCGTTCAATTACATGGATGGACCGGATGACGATGAACAGCGCGATGTGCCTGAGCCGGATGAAGAAGGAGATGGAGAGAACCTGTTGTCTCCGTTGTCGCCTTCGTCTGGAAGTGGCACGAGCGAGCGATCGTCTAAACCTCGACCACTCACAGTGAAGGAGGACAGGATGTTGGACACTTTCTTGTCGACTACTGGCTCCCACTTCGATCTCACTCTCTTGCGTCCGAATCAGGCCACTGACTTTGGTGTCTCTGGCTGTTCGTCGTTAAGCTCGGAGGGATCCGACTCAGGGGAAATTGCAGTAGCCGTCGACGATCTGAACGGGGACTTGGTGGACCCAGAAGAGGACAAGAAGAATCCAGTGACGGACAAGATAGTGAAGCCATCGAGTCCTGCGACTCAGCCGGTGTCGCCTTCGAGCAATGGCGGGACAGACACGGAGTCGGAACCGACGAAGACCAGAAGTGACGCGACAGAAGCTGCTACCGAGACGAAACCTACTGAGGCCTCGTGATTGTTGTGGTAAGTGACGTAGCGATGAACAACAACGCGGTCAGCTGAGCAGACTCCACTGTTTATGTATGGGATACAAGTAGAGCACTGCTCTGAGCAGGAAGCAGCAAGCCGCGTACATTGGTATGTGTGGAGAAACGAAGGCTGGAAGATAGTTAAACAACCCTTTTATGTGCTCACATCTACCTTTATGCACCAATCACAGATGCTTATTTGATAGTTTTAGCCAATCCCGATCCATTCTTGAAGTTGCAATCAGCATCAGCTTCATGATGCCCGTAAGAGGCGCTTCCTCCGTCGCATCGCTCTGTATCCCTCAGATGGATTCACGAGATGGAACTGCTACCGATAGATGGACAAGCTTCTTGCAATGCTATGATGTGTTTATTGCGCGCGAATTGGCGCAGCAACACCCGCAATTCGCTCGTTCCCTGCGCCAATTGGAGCACGAGACCCGTCTGGAGCAGGAACGCCACAGTGCGCAAGTTCTAGCGACGCTTCGAGTGAAAGACGCCAAGATCCTCGAGCTGCAGAAGCTTCTTAGTGAACAACGCGAACAGCTGGACGTCGTGCTGGACGAATTGGAGCGTCGAGAGACGACGGAGGACGTGGGAGTGCAAGTGGAGGTCGAAGAAAGACACTTGGAGGACGTTGCAATGCAGACAGAGGACACTGATAAGATGCTAATTAACATGGAGACTCAAACAGTGGAAATTGGAGGACAAAGTGACGTTGTAGAGCTCTTGGAGAAGCTGGAGAAGGAGCTCAAGACTTTAGAGCAGAAGAATTTGGTACTGGAGACGCAATTACAGACGCGGATACCTAAGAAAGTGAAGGACGAGCAAGAGACGAAAGAGGATGAAAGGATTGAGCTTTGTTTACAGAAATTACAGCAAGGAATGGATGCTATGGACCTTTCGTGTGGCTGTGTAGATTTCCCATTGGCATTTTATGTCGGAACTGGTCGAAACGAGGATAGAAAACCTGGTTTAGTAAACATGTCGACGTGTGTGAATTTGGAGCATCAATTGGAAGCTCAAGCGACTCGACTAGAGCATATTCAAGAGTGTTTTTCGATGTGGAGGAATGCGGCTGTGCAGTTTATGAAGCGGTCAAACGAGAAAGAAGGAGAATCCGGGCAGTTAATTCCTCCTATTTCCTCACTTGTTCATAGTAAAGAGAAGAGCGTTACGAGCGAAGTTGACTGTGGCGTGGCTTTACGTGGTGCACTTTATCAGATCCGTCGATATATCTTTGAACACCATGGAGGACACTACGTTAGAGACCAGAAGATGTTGAAAGATATGGCAAAAGCTCATTGGCTTTACGTGGTGCACTTTATCAGATCCGTCGATATATTTTTGAACACCATGGAGGACACTACGTTAGAGACCAGAAGATGTTGAAAGATATGGCAAAAGCTCTTGCGAAAGGCAAAAGTGGTGCAAAAGTAGCTGCCAAAATGATTCAAAAGTGGGCAGGATGGGAAGCGAAACATCTAGACGAGATGCGTAATTTGCGTCAAGGGTTTGGAGAAGAGCGAGCTGTTGCTTTGAGCCGAAGGACGGCGCTTGTGAAGCGAATTGACGAGTTAGAGCAACGAGAACTTGAGTTGCTAGCACAAGTGAATCTGCTATGAGCCGAAGGACAGCGCTTGTGAAGCGAATTGACGAGTTAGAGCAACGAGAACTTGAGTTGCTAGCACAAGTGAATCTGCTTAGAAAAACTATTCATGTGAAAGATAAAACTCTCACGTCTATCTCGTCTCCTGCGAAGTCAAGTGGGTTAAAGCTTGGAACTGGCAAATGTACTGAAATATTCGAGTATCCTCATCTAATGTTAAGACTGGCGACTGCTGAACAAAGTTTACTGGTTAAAGACGAGCAATTGACTGCTGCAAATGATACCATTCGAGCTCTTTCATTGTGTACATCAGCTTCAGTCCACCCATCGAGAGGAAATTCCCTTAGTTTTACTGATAATGACCCTGTTAATTGTATGAATCGGCTTGTTATGGAGATGCAAAGCACTTCGAAGCAGAAATTGGATCATATTCGGAGACGAGAAAAGGATCTCGTAACTGTAAGTCAATACTTTCAGATGGAGAAAGCTTGTCTCCAGTTTCAATCCCGATTAGAAGCTGAGAAGAAACGAAGTGCCATGTTGGAAGCAGCTAAAGTCGTGTGTGAACAGGAGCGCGATGAACTCGAAATGAGAGTGGAGAAGCTTGAGACGGAGTTTGTACTGGCGTCTGTAACTCGTGAAGCTATGGCCATTCACCAAAAAGACTCGGCTGACATCTCTGAAGACCCTAATATCGCTCTTTTCTTCGCATTAAAACGTTTACAGCTAGTTGAGGACAATCGCAAGATCTTACGAGAGCGTCTTCGCCACTTTCAGCAGCAAGTCACGCTGATGACGCAGCAAAGGGTGAATGATGACGGACAAATTCCTGTCAATGATCCAGTGATTGGAACAGGAATTCTGGAATGCGTTGCGAATCACCATGAAACGTGTGTTGGTCATTTCAAACGTTTTTGTGATCGACATCAGTCGTTAACATCACATCAGGACGGAGATGAGAAACCGGAAAGCGATTGGGAAACACTATTCAGTCACTACGAGATCTTGTGGCTCTCGTTCCATGTGCTTTATACGTTCCTGTGTCAATTAACTCAGTTCATACCGAATGATTTTCCTCACGAGGTCGCTGCAGAGTACGATTTTATGCTGCGTGCATTTAATTGCCAACCTGTACCAGCTACAGTAAAACCATACAGAATTCAAGAACGTCTGCAATCTCTCGAGCTTGAACTGTCAATGAAAAATGAGAAGATATTGATACTACAGCAGCAACTACTAGACTACAAGGAACGACTAAGTGGATGCGCTTATTTGAGCAAATGCAGCGGAGATAACGGTGATCAGCTCCATGAAAGACGTCAATCACCCGTTAATTTAGTGGAACACAAGGGTGGAGCTGCTAATTCCATTGAACTGATGCAGGATGTTACAAGACAAGACACTAAGTATACACGAGATGTATCTCAGTTATATGAGGAGAGTCACTTAATTATGGCATCGGTGAAACCCCAGGAACCCAGGAAGACATCAAGTAACGGATCTGGACATTGTTCAGCACTTGATCTCTCATTAGACAGCGAGAGCAACAAAAACTCGATGAAAGGACGTGAGGTACGTGAGCTCAATTGCCTACGCGTGTAGTAAACTATTGTGGTCTTAAAGTGTGATTTGTTCCTAGTATTCTGGAGAGAGAACAGTGACTGAGCTTCAAGAGTGTTTAGAGAAATGTTCCTATTTAGCGTCGCAAAACACGAAGCTAACTCGACGATTGCGTGCTGAGAAAGAGACCAACAAAATATTTGTGAAAGAGCAGAAAGAGTTACAGTCGCAACTTTCTGCAAAAAGTGAAGCAAACTCAGAGTTGCAGCAGACGCTTGATAAATATCATGTTCGTGAAGAAACCTCGATGCTCCATCGCAGTTCTTCGGTTGATGCATCAATGGCTGAAGATGGCGCAGTTGAGGAAATCCCTTCAAAGAGAAGCAATGTCTACGAACAGAAACAAGAGGTTTTAAGGGAGCAAATCACCTCACGGGAACAGGAAAATCTTACGCTGGTGCAATCTCTTTGCACAATTAAAGAGAAATACGCACAGATGGAGATTATTCACGAGAAGGAATTACGTGTAAAAGCTGCTGAGCATGCAGAAAGTATGGAAAAATACATGACAAATGTCAATGAGACTTTGTCACGGATTGAAAGCGATAAACATCGACTGGAAGGTGAGAATGATAAACTTCGAGTCAAGTTACAACAGTTTGAAGAAAACGATACCAGGCAACAGCTGGAGCAATCTCAACGCAGCTCTAAAGGCACAAATACTGTCCATGAAGAGAAGTTTGTTGATAGTACTGTACATACTGAAGAAAAAGAGACTTTGATGGCGCGCGTGCAAGATCTGGAGCTGCAATTGGTTCGTGAACGAAAGCTCACAGAAGCGATGGAACAGAAGAAGAATCTAGAAAATCAGCAAGAAGAACACCACGAAAACAGTGTGAAGATAGAAGCATCAACAGTTAAGCAAGAGTACGAGTCCCGTTCTCAGGCTCTGCAAGAATGGCGAAGTAACCTTGAAAAAGAGTTCGCAGCGTATCAAACAGCACAACGCACATCACAAGAAGAAAGTGACCGACGTATCGAGTTTCTATCCGCTTGTGTAGAAGAGTCGCAAAGATGGAAGCATCAACAGCAAAGCAAGAGTACGAGTCCCGTTCTCAGGCTCTGCAAGAGTGGCGAAGTAACCTTGAAAAAGAGTTCGCAGCGTATCAAACAGCTCAACGCACATCACAAGAAGAAAGTGACCGACGTATCGAGTTTCTATCCGCTTGTGTAGAAGAGTTCGTACGTCTTGCAAATCCTATCTCTGTTACTTCTAGCAAGACGATTTCAACGATGGAGCTGTACGATGCTGTGATGACGCTAGCAAGAGATCCTCCTCAAAGTTCTAAACGAAGAATTGTTTCCTCACGTACCAAAAACCAAACAAAACTGACTTTAAATGCGTCACGTGGACAGAAAACAATATCAAGCCAAGAAATTGATCCAGTCGTTCAAGATTGCTTGTGGAATGACAAGTTATTGTCCAAGAAACAAGAGGAGACGGAAGTAAACGAAATAATGTGGTGGAAACTACGCGCGTCAAAGCTGGAACCGTATTTACGCGCTGCGATGTTGCAGAATGAAACGTTTGAAGACACAATTCGGAAGCTGGAGTTAAGTATGAATGATGTCAAGGAAGAACTATCAACCAGACTTGCACGTGAGACTCACTTACTATCGACGTTAACTTCACTGAAGACCGAGTTGGCAACAACGAAAGATCAAACTGTTTGTGTAGCCGAAAAGTGCCAAGTTGCTACTATTGAGCTTGAAAAACGACAAAAAGAAGCTTCGAGTTGTTGCGATGAAACACAGCGAGCTCGAATGGCTCTTCAACGCAAAACGGAGCTTTTATCGCAACAAAAAGCGAAGGTTGCGTCACTTCAGCAGGAATTCGAGCAAGCAACCAAGAAGCTTGAAAGACTCGCATTTACTGAAAAACAGTCAGTAGTTCTTCAACAAAAGGCAAAAGAACATACGCAACAATTACTACAAACTCGTCAGAGTTACGAGCGCTGTCATGATGACAATGTTCAGCTCTCGTTTCATCTTGAGAAAGCGAAAGAGCGAAACGCTGGAATTATGATGCGACTGAAGGCTGCACGTGCTGAGAACACTCAACTGAGAGCGCAACTTTCTACCTTTAAGAACAAACCACAAGTCGAGCTTGGAGACGCTGAGGAGGATCATCGCAGCAATCAAACAGAGATGAATGCTGTCTCCATTGCTTCTTTAAGTGAAGAAACTCGTGCTCTGAAGCGACGGGTTTTGCAAAAACAAGAGGTTATCGTGACTTATAAAGCAAAACTTGTGAATATTGAATCGCAGTTAGAAACTCAAAGAGAGACGATAGTGAAGCTGGCACGTACCAATCGAGAACTGCAACAAGGACAGCGTCAACGACAGCACC
>JAIKVB010000764.1:0-19822 GCA_024679045.1 Phytophthora brassicae
GTTGCTCGACTTAAGTTAGGCAAAGATACATTAGCACTGGAATCACTCACTCAGGCGTTGACACTTGATCCACAGAATGACAAGTATTTACACAACCGAGGACTCATGTATCGACGAATGGGGCAGTTTGTACAAGCGCAAAGCGAATATTACAAGCGAAATATCATTTCAGATGCTGCTTTAACTTCCTCAGGACTAAGAGGAAAGCGAGGACCAAATTTTTTAGTCTCTCGAAATACTCACCAAACAACCAGAACGCTGACGACGAGAGGAAAACTGAGTAAATGTGAAATGGAAGACGGATTATTTGCACATTTATTTGGGAAGCCTACGCCTGACAAATTGGCTTTAGCTTGTCCATCTATGGAACGATCAGTCGATATGTTGAGTGCAATTGTTGCTAGACTGCAAACTCTACTCTTCTTTCAGGATTTTCCTCGTGAGATTCTCCACCACAATTGTTGCTAGACTGCAAACTCTACTCTTCTTTCAGGATTTTCCTCGTGAGATTCTCCACCTAGTTGCTCAAACTTTGGATTATGATGTTGTGGCTTGTGGGAAAAGTTTTATACTCGGAGAAACTCACTCACAAAACTTCTATGTGTTACTCGGAGGTCGACTGAGTATCCGTCGACGTGTAGGAACAACGGACTTTGGGTCAACAGTGACAACTCACCACTTAGGAACTGAGTATCCGTCGACGTGTAGGAACAACGGACTTTGGGTCAACAGTGACAACTCACCACTTAGGAGCTGGATCTGTCTTTGGTTGTGTAGGTTTTACAGTCTCTGCTCAGGCGTCTCTGATCGCAGACGAATGTGCTGAAATTGGTATTCTGTGGCCCGATAATTACGCCGCTACGATCCGATCCGTAACTTCGCAGACGAATCAAGACGTGTTTGCATTTCTGCAGCAATTGCGAGGCTTCCGCTGCTTAACAACGAGCGAATTGGGTCATTTTGTAGGGATATCGGAGCGTAAACGTTTTCGCAAAGGGGACATTTTACTTGAGCAGAACGAACAGCCACGTCACCTGATCGTTCTTTGGAAAGGAAGTTGCTCCGTTTATCAAGATTTTGATAGCGCACCACTCAGTCGACGTAAAGTTAGACGAAATACCAATTTTAATGAAGAGGAGGAGGAAGATGAGGACAGTTCGGATGATTCAGACAATTCTGATGATGAGGCTAGTGATGGAGAGAAGAAGTATAGAGACGACGATAGTGAAACAAGTACACCACCATTCCACCACCTCATTGCAAAAACAGACTGGCCATTGGGTTTCCAGGCTCGAACAAAAGCACGTAAATACCGTCGAGGACGTCGCGATGGTTTGTTACTCTTTCGTCCACCGGTGGCTCGTTCTCTGCCCCCCACTTTAACTCAAACGCTATCACTGCCCATGCGTCGAGTACAAGACAAACTGACAGCTAACAACAAGAACGCGTTAGTTCAAAAGTGTGTCGCTCCTGCTGTGTTTGGAGAATCTCGGTTCTTAAATCCGACCCATGCGCCGTCCAAATGCTGTGTGGTGGCGGAATCACTTGTGGAAGTGCTGCTATTCGATCATATGCGACTACAGGAGATGGATTTACAGCCACAAGTGATTAGTGAACTGTTTGATGCGGCTCCGAAGTACCTGAGCGAGAAACAAGTTGCCCAAAAGCAAGCAGATGCGGTAAACTCGAAGCTAAGAAGCGTTGTTGAATCTACTACAGTTGACTCATTAGTTGTATTGTTGTAGGCCACGTGGGACGAGTACAGGAACTTGCGACTGCTGGAACTGTCCAAGAAGCGCTGGCCTGTGGCTAAGGTGCGTGTGGATTGCACACTAATCTGACAGGCGCTTCTACTTACTGAACCTTTGCTTTGTACAGCGAAACCTCCGTGCATTGTCTAATGGCTGCAGTATCATCCTAGCCGACAGCGCAGCACTGACGTGTCCGAGCAAACAGGACGCGCATATCATGTAGCCATGTATGGCTTTTTGTCGCCCCTCCCCATATCCAGTTTGAACAATAAAATATTACACGCATGGGGAGGGATGACATATATAAGCTACAACGCGACGATGATGCTATATGATAGGTTATTCTCATCGTACATAATATGTACGTGCCCGACTATGGAAGAAACTCTCTTCTCGACTTTTGGGCAAAATGGAGGCTGAGACGACTTCACGCAGGCCTTGGCTGACTCGACGCCGTGTCGAAAGCGGAGGCGAGTCGAGTCCTCCACTCTCGTCTCTGGCCGTGTTGCTTCTCAGTTCTCACGCGCGGGTCAGCATGGCAGACGCCCAAGTGCCGGCCATTTCTCGTGGGACGTCACTGGGGGACGATGAAGAAGCGTCACCCAATGTGTACAAGTTCGATGTATCGCAGTACAAAGACGGATCGTTCCGCTTATTTCTCGTGGGACGTCACTGGGAGACGACGAAGAAGCGTCACCCAATGTGTACAAGTTCGATGTATCGCAGTACAAAGACGGATCGTTCCGCTTCATTCCAGCCTGTGCGCGCGACCTTATTAAGTATACGGGGCGACTGCTACACCATGGGGCGCAATCGTCACGCAAGACGAAGATCAACACTGTGCAATTTGACTGGCCTGCTGTGGCCTTCCAGATCTCAGTTAAAGGCACTAGCAGCGTTGCGATCCGACTCAAAGGAGATGGTGCGTGGCTTTAAGTGGTCGATTTAATTGCTGATGGCGTCGGAATGATTCGTACGGTGGGAGAGGAGCCGAACGATCTTGTTTGTACTGTTGACTCGTATTGAGTCAACACAAACAAGATCAAGTGGCCAGTTTCAAATGTGCCACGTTCTGAACTCATTCGACCCGCCAAGTGGATCCTGATCTTTCAGTGGCTCACGGTCTGTCGTGTCTGGCTTTGCAGGCAACTACTTTAACGTGTTCGTGAACAAGGAGTTGCGCTGCATTTTACGCGCTTCGCTCAACGCAACGTGTTGCGAAGGTGACTCGGATTTTGTATTCGATTTGAGGTTAGTGCGTTGCTGATGATTGTCTGTGCAGTGGCGACGGACTTGGACACGCAGCAAGAGTACGCGATCCGAATATGTAAGCGTACGGAGCCGCAAATGCGAGGCGCCATGTCTACATTTAAGGTACGCCCGGAGCTTTAGACAATAGACCAACTTGTGCGATAAACTAACCATGATTTATGTCGTGTTATTTCCGAACTTGCGGCAGGTATGTACATTTTACGGGTTTATCGTGGAAGAGAGAGCAGACGTTCTTCCGGTAGATCAACCTGAGCCCCAACCTGTTCGTAAAATGGAGTTCA
Organism: Phytophthora brassicae; assembly: GCA_024679045.1. NCBI lineage: Eukaryota > Oomycota > Peronosporomycetes > Peronosporales > Peronosporaceae > Phytophthora > Phytophthora brassicae. The sequence goes on from JAIKVB010000764.1 coordinate 3,305, forward strand.
TTGGGGACTCGGACACGTGCGGCTTTGGTAATGAAGGCAAAGTCAGCAGTGCCAAAAACTTATTTGGTATGAAAGGACGTATGGAGAATGTCTTCAACGGCTACGCATGTATTACAGCGCGTATGTTTGATGCTGAAGAGCATGTGCTGGCGTGGAGTGGGTAAGTGCTTCTATTGGATCCTGTTTCGCTTGTCCTTTTAAGTAACTGGTAGATGCGTGTTTTGTTTGTTTTTGCGAAGTAAGGGCGTACATAGCAACTCTGCTGATTGGGGTCCCAATATGCCTTCTTTGTGGAAAAACACGCTAGCATCTCGTCCAGGTGAATGGGATATGTCCACTTGGGTGCCCGATGTTGTAGTGATCAATCTCGGGATCAATGATTTGTCGCCGCCTGCATCGGCCGAGACTGACATTATCACTGGTTACGCGACTTTTCTACTGGAAGTACGATCACGTAAGTTCTGCATCTCGTTTGTACGCAAGCATTGCTTTACAAACTGTTAAACCCCTTCTAATGTCACCAATAGATCGACCAGATGCCCACATCTTCTGCGTAGTCTACGACGACGGTTGCATTAGCTCAGAAGACTTGGAAACGAATCGCAAGTTTGTGTCTCTTCAGCTGCAAGAGATTATCAAGGTGGCCATTTCTAAGCTCAGCAAACACGACGACAAGATGCACTACACTTTTATTAAGGTACCATTAGCACTTGACCTGCTGTACTCATCTTGTTTAATTAAGTCTGCTACTGTGCTTACAGGTGGACGAGGGGCTTGAGAAACAAGACTACGCTTCCATGATGCACTACGCTGTCAGTGGCCACATAAAAATTGCCAAGGTACTCGCTGAAGAAATCGCTCTGCGCACAGGATGGAATGTGGAGCACGAACCACAAACGATGCCGTATCCACAAGCCAAAGACCAAATTCTGACGCCCAGAGACCATTCCAAGACTTCTTGTACAGTGTCATAATTGGGCATGTTGAAGCAGTATTTTGGTCTATGAAAAAATGATACGACCTATTTATTGTCCATCTCTTTTCAATAGTTTGTGTCATGCCTATCAAATTGAGATCATATATTTTAAATAGATCCGATGCTGGCGGCCGACAAGCTGCGCGAGTTGCGCGCGCTCCTGAGCCGTACGAATGTCCGTCTGTTGCCTCTGCGCCACCATTTGGGGAAGACAGAGAAGGGGAAAGTGGCGGAATTCACGGATCGGTCATTGCAGGCTTTCCTTGTGGACACGGCCGATGCCCATCAAAGTGAATATGTGGGGGATGCGCACAAACGCCGCGAGTTTCTTACGGGCTTCACAGGATCCAACGGGACGGCACTCGTGACACCTGACAAGGCGCTCATGTGGACAGACGGACGCTATTTTTTGCAGGCGGAGAACGAGCTCAGTGAAGATTGGACGCTCATGAAGGCCGAGGAGCCTGGAGTGGCTACTATTGAGGTGATCTAAATTTGATCACTTATATATTTATCAGTATATTTTGTGACCTTTTACTTATTTTCTGACAGCAATGGGCTAAAAATAACCTACCAAGCGACAGTTGTCTCGCAATTGATCCGTACTTGACTTCGGTGTTCACCGCTCGGTATTATAACTCGCAGCTCAATTTTGTTGCTTAAAAGTATTTGTGCTGACTATTTTTGTGTTTAGAAAATTTGCGAAGGCGTTGAAGGAGACCAAAATCGAGTTGGTTGCTCTCCATGAGGCTGAAAACCTCGTGGACTTGATCTGGAAGGACCGTCCGGCTGTGTCGCCTTCCCTTGTGACTTTTCTGTCTGACGAGTACACTGGATGCAGTGTTGCCGATAAGCTGAAGAGTCTTCGTGAGGCTGTTCAAGAAAAAGGAGCAGATGCTGTTGTACTCACAGCACTTGATGACATTGCGTGGCTATTTAACATCCGCGGCAACGACGTCGAGTTCAATCCTGTCGTGTGAGTGAACGTTGGATAGGATTTTACTGATATGATGGGGAATCTAACTCTGACGCTTGCTTCTTTCACTATAGTACATCATACGCTGTTGTGACTGCTGACACAGCGACTTTGTTCATGGATGCGGCGAATCCTATTTTACTGATATGATGGGGAATCTAACTCTGACACTTGCTTCTTTCACAATAGTACATCATACGCTGTTGTGACTGCTGACACAGCGACTTTGTTCATGGATGCGGCGAATCCGGATGAGGTGGCTCAGCATCTGGGTCCAAGCGGCGTGAATTGCAAGCCATACTCCAGCATCCTGACAGAAGTGTCGGCTTTTGCTGCTGTTAATAAGAACAAGAAAATTATGGTGGATCCTGCACAGTGCAATGTTGCGGTATTCATGGCGATCCCAGCTGCAAACCGAAAGGAAGACACTTCCGTCGTCATGGCGCAGAAGGCCATTAAGAATCCTGTTGAAATTGAAGGCATGCGTCAGGCACATCTTCGTGACGGTGCAGCGCTTGTCAAGTATTTTAGTTGGCTTGAGAAGGAGATGGACGCTGGACGCGAGGGCCAATGGGACGAAGTACTGGTCGCTGACAAGCAGGAAACGTTTCGCCAGCAAGTGAAAGATTATGTGTCTCTAAGCTTTGACACAATATCATCGATTGGTGCGAACGGATCTATTATCCACTACTCACCGAAACGTGGAGAATGTGCCAAGATGTCGACATCTGCCATGTACCTGAATGATTCTGGTGCTCAGTATCTGGATGGAACGACAGATGTGACACGAACTCTCCATTTCGGCAAACCCACCGACTACGAGAAGGCGTGTTTTACTCACGTATTGAAAGCTCATATCGCTCTTGCCAGTACTGTATTCCCTGATAAGACTGAAGGTGCCAAACTTGATGCTATTACGCGTGCTCCGTTGTGGAAGGCGGGCCTGGATTATCGTCACGGAACTGGCCACGGTGTCGGTGCTTTCCTTAACGTGCACGAAAAGGGAGTGGTAGGTTGTGTATTTTTTATTGATGCAGAGGATGATTGTTTTTAAAAGGTAGTTGTGCTAATATCGATTGGTGTATTGCAGCTCCTGTCTTTCCGTTTGAACCCGAACGGGTTGAAGATCCAGGATGGTATGATCCTCAGCAATGAACCTGGCTATTATGAAGACGGGAAATTCGGCATCCGCATTGAAAGCGTCATGGTTGCTAAGAAGGTTAGTTGAAAGGCATGAGACCATGTTTGTACGAATTTGTAGTGTTAACGATTTAGTTGTGCTTATCATTGCAGGCGAGTGAAATCAAGAGCCCACTCAACCGCGAGTTCTGCGAGTTTGAAACCCTGACGATGGCGCCTATTCAGGACGAATTTGTAGTGTTAACGATTTAGTTGTGTTTATCATTGCAGGCGAGTGGAATCAAGAGCCCACTCAACCGCGAGTTCTGCGAGTTTGAAACCCTGACGATGGCGCCTATTCAGCTGAAGCTCATTGACGTAAACCTGTTAACGTCCGAGGAGATTATGTGGCTCAATGCATACCACCTAGAAGTGCACGACAAGCTTCAACCGCTACTGAAAGACGACCCCGAGACGTACGAGTACCTCGTTCGTGAAACGAAGCCACTATCACTGCACTAGCTCTGTTAATTGGGTAACGTCAATCACACTGGATCACACCAGCCAGTCTTTCATCTGGATCATCTGCACTGCTTGGCGACGGACTTCTGCTCGCTCGATAGTGTCTCGCTTGAATTCTAGCTCGTCGGTCTTCTCTCTCTTCCAGTCGCTCAATTTGGTGTTGAAAACGCGTCTCCATAGCCTCGTGTCGCTTTTCCTGACGCTCCAATCGTTCCTCCCCGCGCTTCTTGCGCTCTTCAATTTGATGTGGGGTCTCGCCCGCCAAAGCTTGAGCCAAGTGATCAAACCGCTTCTGATACATTTTCATTTCGCCTTCAATCTGCTGCTGTTTTCTCTGTAACTCTTTCTCAGACATCAAATATTCCTCCTGTATTGGAGTTGGAGTTTCTTCTGTATATTTGTTAACGACTTTTACCTGTTGATCATCTACCTGCTTCTTCAACTCTGTCGCTGGATGTTCAAAGACATTCGGTACATCATTAAACGTCGGATAAATCCCCATCTGGAATTCCTGGACACTTGGACGTATCGGTTGTCCAGAATTCAAACTCTCATGCAGTGACGTAGTAGGGAGTTTTGTATGCTTCAAAGTCTTCGGTTCGGGGGTGTCGAAGGCGTCAATGAGCTCGTCTTCGTACTCGTCTTCCAACAACTCCATCGAAAATTTTAAATATATCACAATTTTTAAACGGAAAGTAATATTTCGATCACTTAGCCAATCAAATCCTGTTAAATATGAGTTTTGAGTCGTACCGAGTGGTGGTGGTGGGCGCCGGGATGGCAGGCGTGGCGACTGCGAACGCGCTGTTGGCGTCACAGAAGTTTCGTATTGAGGATATTTGTATATTAGAAGCTCTGCCTCGAATGGGGGGAAGGATTTACACTCGCCCTTTTAGTGATAAACTACCAGTGAAAATGGACGTTGGTGCTGCGTGGATTCATGGAACTGAAGGCAATCCCATGACTGAGTTGGCTCGGAAATTCGGTATTGAACTTAAAGAAATTAGCGCTCGAAACCCATGGCTACATCCAAGTTCTTGTCCTGGTTTCATGATTTACGAAGGCAGTCGACAGTTAAGGGAAAATGAAGTGTACGAGACGTGGAGGTGGCAAGAGTTGCTGTTAAGTAAACTACAAGAGCGTGCGTTGTCTGGTGAAGTGGATGGAAAAGCTCTGGATGTGATAGTGGAACAGCTTTTGACTGAAGATGCAGAAATGGATGAAATTCTTGCCTCGAGTGCTAATGCTAGGAAAAGATTGAATTTGTGTCTGCATCTTATTGAGACTTGGATGGGAAGTTCAAGCGATGAAATGCAGATCGATGCATTTAATGAGATCGACCTGATGGGGCAAGTTTTATTGTAGAAGAGCACAGCGTTCAGCTCTCAGTATCTAACTAAAACATTTTATTTCGCGTATAGTGATGACCCGGGGCCGCATTGCATTATTCCAGAGGGAATGAAGAGTTTCATTGAGCACCTTTCTGTACCATTAAAGAGAGCGATTCACACTAACTTGTGCGTTTCGTCTATCAACTACGAGAGCGAGAATGAAGTGACTATTGAGTCCACTGATGGAAGGAGATTCTTAGCTGATCACGTGGTGGTGACATGCTCACTGGGGTTTCTTAAGTCTGGGAAACTCCACTTCCAACCTGAACTGCCATTTCCCAAGGCTCAAGCCATTTTGCGATCAGAAATGGGTCAGTGCATGAAAATAATGGTGCAATTCCCGGAAGTTTTCTGGCCTCAGAACGCCTCGTTCATTACCCAGATTAACGACACGAACGATTACGAGAACCCAAAGATATATTTCCCGGTTATCTTCAGCTATTACGCTACGAAAGGTGTGGCAATTCTGGAAGGTGACCTCATTGGAAGCAAGGCTCAAGTCACCTCGACTGCTTATTCGGATGAAGAAATCGTCAATGCACTTTTCATGCAGTTGCAAAAGATGTTTGGCTCTAAGATTCCAAAACCAGTTGATCACTTCATCACAAGGTATTTAACTGATTGTTTGGGATATTTCGGTTCAAGTCACCTCGACTGCTTATTCGGATGAGGAAATCGTCAATGCATTTTTCATGCAGTTGCAAAAGATGTTTGGCTCTGAGATTCCAAAACCAGTTGATCACTTCATCACAAGGTATTTAACTGATTGTTTGGGATATTTCGGCTTTAAGTTCATACAACTCGGTTTGTCTTGCGCTGCACTGGTTTAGGTGGGACCAAGATGAGTTGGCACTAGGTGCCTACAGCAGCGTCACAGTTAACAGCACTTACGAGGATCCGGACATATTGCGCCATCCCGTGGCGAGTCGCATTTTCTTTGCCGGGGAAGCTACAAACTACGAGTACCAGGGTGCTCTTCAAGCAGCCTTCCTCTCAGGTATGTAGTATGGATACATCCATATCTATTTGATGTTATTTGCTAAATATTCTAATTTTTAACACCACAATATTACAACCAGGCCATAAAGCCGCTGATGATATCGTTGCTGAAATCAAATCAAGTAACTAAATGACGATGCAGATGACAAGACACGGAAACGACTACAAGCTAGCTAATCTTCTTATGCGCCAGAGACTATAGAAGTCTTCCGATCTCTAGCAAGGGCGTTGCAGTAATTTTATTCCGAATTCAAGAACCAACTATTATTCGGCTGGTCGTAACAACAACACATAAATATTTCAGGCGAGGGTAAACCGTGTATGAAAGTTATGAATGGGGAGAATGATGTACCTGAAGCATTAATCCAAGCACATTTCTACCACATTGGGGCACTCGATGACACTTCGACGATGGATATCTTGTTCCAGTTGAGAACAGATGACGCAGCAAAAATTGCATCAACCCAAGCAAACGCAAGCGAGTGGATAAAATGATAATGTTGCTGGAAGTAACATCGATGTCAATACTGAATCACTACATGTAGTAGTAAATGATAGGGAGGAATGGCAGCTCTCATGGTGGATTTACACGTTAATGTGAAGGTACTTCTGCATAATGTATGCAGCTTTACCTTCGCTGTAGAAGAAAAAACGGGGGGGGGTACTGTGTTTATCAAACAATTTCTTCAACACCAAAAGTGTTTACCGGTAATGCCTAACTGCGACTTTTGCAACTACGATCTAGCTCGACGTCTATGGCGATCGGAGTTCTGACTCCGACTGCGACTGTAACTTCGGCTGCGGCGTCTCCGCCTGCGACTTGTTCTGGATCGATCATTGGACCTGCTCCGACTGCGACTTCGCCTTCGACGCTTTGGAGATCGACTTCGTGTATCTGATGACGTTTTCTGCGGGGAAAATTCCTTCTCGGCCTCGGCCATCCTGTCAACCGTAGTCGTCTTCTCATCCTTCTCCAGCTCCTTCCCGTTAACAGCAATAGTTTCTTCCGTCTTCTCTGGCTCCACCTGCTTTTCAACTGGATGGTCGTCCACTGCAAATGGATTGGTGTCTGTAAGCGGTTCTAGCCACTCCACTTTTTCCTGTTTATAGAGCTCCATTATCGCCACACTGGCAGCGTACAGCTGCGTCTTCTCCACGTCAAAAAGCGAATACCATGGCGGGTTCTCAGGTAACGGCACCGCTTGAAATCTGCTCGCTAAAAAGATGGCAGCACAAGCAATTACTTGTGCTTTGTATTTCACACACAGATCCGTCCTCAGACTGTCATTGATGTACCCCCAAGCCTGTTGAGCGAGCTCGGAGCTGGCATTCAGTACTTTGACATAGTACAACACGTACTTGTGCGGATGTTCCGTGACATTGTACACACTGAAGCCCAAATCAATCAGCACTTGACGCTCCACCATAATGAGCCACATACGCCACTGACTGAACGTGGCACCGTCCAAGTCCACAAGTTGTTGCGCAATTGTAGATCGCTTCCACTTGCGACGCCGCAACATGGCGTAGAAGACGCCGACTACGTCCTTGATACGCTTAGGTTTCTCCTCCACTTTTGCAGCCAGAAACAGGCAGCTCACAGCTACGCGAAAGGCGTCGAATTGCTTGAGAGACTTGCGGAAGTAGAAACGCTGCAAAAGTGTTTGGGCTGTAGCCATCACCACTTGGGGGAGACGCAACAATACTCCTGCTTCTTGGATAAGTTCGCAGCCGAAGAAACGGTGCAGTCTCTCCACGTCTGGGGCCACTCCGTCCTCCAGTGACGGCGAGCGGTCGAGCGTAGACGCAGGGAGGACGACGTGCAGTGCTACTGGTCTTGTTGCCATTGAGATGATACAATTATGAGGTTAGTATTTATTAGTATTGTGATATTTAAAACTCCCATTGTGAGAATTGCTGGAAAGTGTGATATTTGGATGGTGAAGTGGCAGGTGCTGAAGAGCGCGAATGTGGCCGTGACATTCGATGAAAACGAGATGCAGGCGTGGCGACACTTCCAGACACAAGGGTATGGAGTGGCAGCCCTTGGAAATTTGCAGTTATTGACTGGAATAAGTGAAAGTAGCTTGGCTGTTGATAGTGACGCTACGTTAGAGACCCAAAAAACTCGTCACTTGTCGCTAGTTGAAGCATATTACGCTCTTGCAATTGACGGCGTTTTGTCAGTTAATGAACCGTTGATAAACGTCTGGAAGCAGTTTGAGAGGTATTTACTGCGTTATTTTCCATGTCATTTTTTATTCTGAGCCTAATGAGACTGTTTGATTTTTGTGATATGCAGCTTTAGCGCGACGTTCAAGTCGCATTTTGTAGTTTACCAGCACTTTCGACAGCTAGGATGGACACCCAAGTCGGGTCTTAATTATGGGGCACACTTTGTGCTGTATCGAGGTTCAGCTGCGGATTTTCATTCCGAGTATATTGTGTACATTCAAGACGATGGCGAGACTTTGTCGTGGAATACCCTCCAGTCATTCACGAGGATTGCAGCTGATGTGAAAAAGACTGTTCTACTGTGTACTGTTTCCACTGATCAAGATGTTGTTTCTGTGGCAAATGCTGATGACAGTTCACTTGAAAATGGAGCCACTACCCTCACATTTGGTGTTTACAACTTTCACGACGTCCAGTACATTGTCGAAAGCATCGCCATTCGCTTTTGGGATGCGTCAGCTGCTAATGGACCCGATTCCTACAAGTTTCAACCACAACCTATTCTACCAAAGAAAGGTAAGAACGCAAAAAGAAAGGCAAAAGTCAAGCGACTTAAGCGGGAGGTTGAAGACGAGATTGTAGCGTGATTCCACCCGTATGCTATTAATTCACTCGAGCTCAATTAAGAAAAACTCGTGGCATTTTATCCTCCCAGCACAACCTTTTCAAGGATAAGGCCGACCGTAGAGCCAAGAACCAGACCCGAGTTCAGGAAAAAGCTGGTAAAGGGACCGATTAATTGCTGCTCATCGGTGTGGACACTTTCACTCACGAAGATGATGGTTAATGTGCCCAGGTAGCCATTTCCAAATCCCAAAAGCAGCACACTGAGCACGGACCAAATATCGCTCTGGAGCCACCATTCTTTCACGATGCCAATAATAATTGGGACGAAGATAAAACGCGCCAAGATCGGAATCCACACGTTGCCGGGCGTGAGGCCAAAGCGGTGGTTCACAAAGAATCGTCCGAAAGATCGGAATCCACACGTTGCCGGGCGTGAGGCCAAAGCGGTGGTTCACAAAGAATCGTCCGACACAGTCGCTAATTGAGAATAGCGTGAGTAGGATGAGTGACCACCATCCGCTCTCTTGAAGTGACGGGAAGTTGTACGTCTTAATCTCCGTGACAAGTGGTGGCCAAACTGACAAAATCTTGAAGTGACGGGAAGTTGTACGTCTTAATCTCCGTGACAAGTGGTGGCCAAACTGACAAACTCGCGAGAAAGACGGCCAAAATGAGCACTTCCAGATGCCATACCTTCTTCAGTACACTCCACTTAGTCGGTACTGGACCAGCAACACTGAGTGGATCACTATCTGACTGACGTTTCTGCTGAAGTAGTGGCGAGCGCTCCGTCAGCTCCACACTGTTGTCTGTTTTCCGACGTAGGTACTTCCTAGTGATCTTGAGCCCCATAACTTTGTAGTACGCGCCAATGCAGAGTGCGATAGTGAGAGCACCAGTGTAAAAGTAAATGAGCGACGACGCCAGCAATTGATCGGCCGGGAAGACCAACTTGGTCAAGTCGCGATAGAGACTGCCAATGAGTGTACTGAGGCCGACACCGAGCTGGAAACTCTCTTGCACACGTTGCGGGTACTGGGACACGAGTGCAATAGTGGAGCTGTCAATGAAAGCCGTGGCGATGGCAGCTACTGCTGTGCTTATTAGCACTGCAATTGCATTGGCAGTCTCGGACGAGAGGAACAAATAGGAAGTGGGGACGAAGACAAGAACCAGCAATTGACCTGCAAATCCTCCACGAGAGGAACAAATAGGAAGTGGGGACGAAGACAAGAACCAGCAATTGACCTGCAAATCCTCCAACGATGCGGCCATTGTACGAAGGTTGACCGAAGAAGACGACGAGGGCGAAGAGGACGACGAGGTTTGTGTACATGAAAGTGGACGTGAGTGCAAACTCGATGTTGAAGAGCGAAGAGGACGACGAGGTTTGTGTACATGAAAGTGGACGTGAGTGCAAACTCGATGTTGAAGTCTGGAAAGAGCATTTTCCAGTAGTCCACAGGCTGTGTGAGTGCTGAAAAGGGGAAAAGGTATCCCACGCCCACGAGTGCGAACAGCCAACATGCGAGCGTCTCCTCTTGCGCTTCCTTCACGGCGCTCCGTACGCTGCCCTCGCGTTGGTCTTCAAGTGGAACATCTGCCTCATACGAGAAGGAAGAGCGACGAATCATCGGCGTCTGAGGCAGTGGCGATAACATAGCGACGACTTTGTTGCTGGTCGAAGAATGAGCTGGGTGACAGCCATAGTTTATGCACCTAAACCAAGCAGCCTTCCCGATTTAACACCCTTTTTTACGACCCTATTGACTCTCATTTAATCAAATGCTTCGTGAACGCAACACCTTCGTGCTGAAAGCCCGCAGCGGCGCTGACGAGCGACAGCATGCGTTGACACTGAATGTCAATGTACGAGAGCAAGATTTAAGCCATTTTAATGGCAAGAAAGGTGTTGGAGAGGCCAACGCAGTGCAGGTAAAACAGGTAGCTGTCCAAATGGCATCAAAACGGAGTCGCTCTCACATGTAGCCATTGAGGCCAACGCAGTGCAGGTAAAACAGGTAGCTGTCCAAATGGCATCAAAACGGAGTCGCTCTCACATGTAGCCATTGTTTGTTAGCGGTTGCTGAAGGTGCTAGACGAGGACGAAGCTTTCCAAGCACTTGTACGGGAGATGGACGACCTCCGCCAGCTCGATCAACTTGTAAAGACCAAGGCCAAGGACGGGAGTACGGGAGATGGACGACCTCCGCCAGCTCGATCAACTTGTAAAGACCAAGGCCAAGGACGGGGTACACACACTTGAATTGTCGGATATGACAGTGCAGTGGCAGGTGGCGGAGGAGCCAGGACTTCCGACTGTCTTGCAGCGAGTGACCAAAAAGAATGACGCTCCAACTGCTGCTGGGGGATATCGACCTCTACCTGTGCGCAGACTCGTCGTGGCTGTGTGGCTGTACCCACCGCACGTTGAGATTCCTCCAACGGGGGACCGGATCCCAATCAACGACACAGCCAATCAGGACTTTATCGTCGGTGTGGATGATGACAGTGTCGAGGATGGAGAGGAGTAGTGTGCTGTACTAAATGAGATGTCGTGCAGAGGCAGATATATTAATGACGGGGTGACTGCTGTGTATTTCCTGTCGTTGGCCGAATAGACTTCAGCTCGACGCTGCTGTTCAATGAAATCAGCTAAAATACTAGCACAACGTACCTGGAGGGACCCACAAACTTTGCCCCATTATCTAGTAAGCAATCCGTCAAATTTAAGCAAGTGGATTGTCACGATCTCGTCATAGTTGCTGAAAACGTGGTTTCAAATAATTCCGTACTCCTTGAGGCGGCTAAGCTCTTAAGTCGTTTATGTCCGTTGATGGCCATATCACCAGTGAGAAGGAACTTCCCATGCCATAGCGGAAGCCTCAAACAACGCGCTGTGAGTTTTAGCTTCATTTCATAGCCTTCCAATACTAACTTCACCTGCAACAGCAATCATAGTTGTGGCATTACAAAGCTACATTGCCTAAGCGAAGATTCAACAACTTCCACTTCGTAAAATTCCTCAACCAATTCAGGAGTGACAATCTGTTACGTACACTTTGCCGTGAGCTTTGCTACTACTATGGTACACATTCCAGATACAGGATGCACGTCGAAATGACGATTGGCGAATAGAGCAATAGCAACGATTCCGCCTATTCTCCATGTTGACGACATTATTGTTCCAGCATCTCACGAACGAATGAGGGTAACCAAGGCTAACGCAATTATCAACATTTGCCTTGATTCACTTAAGACGACTTCAAGTTGCTGCCATCTTCTCGTTCTCCTTCAGCGGTAACGCGAGTCAAAGAATTATACTCGACAGACTCTTTGGTATGCTAATAAGAAACTCCACGAACGCGCTTGTAACCCGTCACTTTCCCAGCTACATACTCCATCAACTCATCCAACTCCCTTTTCCAACACCACCACCTGGTTACGGATGATGACATTTCAAAGGCTTCTGTACTCTGAAGAACTTGCGCACCAAAACACTTCAACACTTCTCGCTCTAACTCCTGAGCTCGTTTGGGTTGTTGAGGAGAGATCATACTTGTCCACAAGCGGTCTTTCGCAAGTACCTTGATTAGAGATGGAGCAAGACGAAGCCTCTTTTAATTTTGTGTCAGCTTCACTCCATTTGGATGGCCAGCTATGCCGGCAGCGTCAACACTTGAAGGGTAGGTAGATGAAGAGGATCAGTCAGAGGGTATGTATAGTTCAGAAAAATCATTCAAATAAATGATTGTAAACTGGAAGAGCCATTACCCTGTCAGAAACTGTCTTTGTTATTCCACACATTGCAAAATACCTGCTCAAAACAAGTCAATCGCCGACTCCTTAATCTCCCATTAAAGCGCCTAACTACTTCAATCTGATCGGCCAGTTCGGTGTAGTAAATCACGGGGAGGACGGCGAGCCGATTCAGAGGGGATTGCACTCAGTTGATACAATACAGAGCCACAACTTACAGCAGTGACACCACGTGGATAGTGTGAGACTTTGTTACATCAGCATTATATTTGTAGGTGGTCCGTACGTCTTCTTTTCTAGGACCGTTTGCTGCGAGTCCAGCGCACAATTCTTGGCCATTCGTAGCACGCATTCATCTCTTTCGTAAGACCGCAGATATCGGTCGGACTTTTATAAGTGATCATATTCAGCACAAATGATTGGCTGAAAATGCTATCTTCAACGTCGACTCATCGATGCGACCCTTCGAGATCGACGGAGCTTTTTACACTACTGTTGTATTATATCAGGCGATGCCATCCGATACGCGTGTGTTATCACCGCGTCATGCATCGCTCGGCAGAGACGACGCTGTAGTGGTAGTGGCACAGGCGGCACTGGCTGAAGCTGCACTGGGGTGGCAGGAGCGTGCTGAACATCTGACCAAGGCGAATGTGCGTCTCCAAAGCCGCATAGCAGAGGTGGAGAATGCGCACCGCAAGTACGTCCCTGTGGAGTAGGAAATCCAATTCGTATTTTACCTAATTGGAATTGGAGTGCTGTGTGTTTGCAGGTCGATGACCATCGTCAAGAACGTCCCAACGCTGCCGAATAATCACGTGTTCACTAAGCAAAAGGTCGATGACCATCGTCAAGAACGTCCCAACGCTGCCGAATAATCACGTGTTCACTAAGCAACTCGTAAACGAAAACCACGCGCTACGTGAAGAGACGAGAGCGCTGCAGCGGCGGCTCATGCAGGTTTGTAGTGGTGACGTCATTGGTGGGGGTGAATTCAGACTAATTATGTGTATTTACTGTTTGCATGGGAAGTTTGAGGGCCCAGGATCTAAATATCGGAACATATCAAGAACGACGCGATTGCCTACGAAGCGCAAAAGCCAACGAGCTGAGAGAGCAACAGCTTCCACAGCAACACACAATCAAAGCGTGGAGGTGGAGCTGCAAAACGTTCAGGTAAAATCTAATCAACCCCAAGCTGAGGTTGTATCGGCACCCTCGAGTTTGGTCGAGTTAGCGCGTCATCCGCTGGTTCAAGAGCTCAAAACACACTTACGAGATCTGGAGGTCGACGTGGAGCGGTTGCGTCAAGAGAACGAAATGTTGCGGTCAGAGCTAGAAGAACGTCAGGAACTACAGAAGATGAAGAAGTTAATTGTACAAGATGGAGACAATAACGCTCATGATAAAGCAGACGACCAGAAACAATTGCGTGTGTGCGTTGATACTCTGCTGCAGCAAGTCAAAGTATTGGAAGCACGTTATCTGCATCTTAAGGAAAAAGCGCATGTCAAGACAACGCTTTATGAAGAGAGCATCACTCGACTCGACGAGGTGAACACGCAACTGTTTGAGACTAAAGAGCAATTAGCAGCTCAGACAGAGAAGCTCGAGGTATACGTCGACCAGAGTGTGGAGATGCATGGTTTGCAGCAAGAAATGCACCTCTTACGCAGCGAGAATGTGAAGCTGAACGAGGCCATCGCTACCCTCAGCTCTCGGCCTTTTGGGGCACTAAACAAAGACTTGCAGAAGAAGAATTTATGGATCGCTCAGCTTGAAGAAGAGAAATATCTTTTTGAAAAGGATCGTACGAAGTTTCAGCAGGACTGTAATGCTACTAGACGAGTCAATGACCAACTTCGACGTCGTGTAGAGAACTTAAGTGCGGACACGAAGGATCTTGCCAGTCAACTGAGTGCAGCTCAGGCGGAATGTGAGCACAAGACGATGGAGAAGGAGGTTGCCCAGCTCCAGCTGCGTTTCTACACAGAACCAGGCGACTACGCTATGATGAGCGCTGTGGGGAAGGCGTTGAAGGAGGTGAAGACACGAGAACGGGTAGCACGCGCAGCAAGCAAAGAGTAAACGGGTGATAGGAAACAAATCTACCCTCTCGCTGCAATAAATTGAAATTTATTGGTATTGCCTCGATCTCCAAGAGACGCAATTTTAGGCATCGGGTGACGAGTTTGACGACTGGACGAATAGGGCAACTTGCGTGGTTGAAGTTCTTTCGACGCCCGATCTTTTGTCTCAGGAGAGCGGGTTTCGAATATAAAAATGTATGGTACAAATACATACAAACACCCATATAAATCTCGCTCTCTTGGAAAACGCGCAATCAAGTACAGTGCAGCATATTGCTGTACACTAGTATATATTTCCTTGACAACTCGGCGACCGGCCGCTTTCGATGAGGTATCAACCGACTCGCTGTTACTACATGTACCGGTAACTAGCACAGCGCCAATTTCCATGCTCGAGTCTCGCTGCGCTTTACGAATCACCCGCCGAGTCTGGCGGCAGCGAGATGTGAGTTCTGCTTGGGGTGGTACTAAAGGACGCTGTACAATGATCTGCACGTCAGAAGGCGCCAGTGCTGCTTCATGGTCGAGGGTAGTTCATCATTGCTCCACCCCACAACGCAGCCCCTCGCCCACGAGATTCTATTTTTATACTTTACGTTGGCAATTGTCTCTACACCCGCTCAAATGCTTGCCGCAAGTCTTGCGTGGCATGCGAGCCACTCGATGCAGCCTGCCAAGACCATGTTGTGTAGCTGGCGCTTCTAAAGCGCCGTCCTTCCCATACCGCGGCCCGAGTCTGGCCCCGACGTCTAAAGTCTGGCACAATCCTCCTGCCGCGTCTGCGAATTCGGCAAAAGGGCCCATATTCGGTCCCCGTGGCAGAGCTGTTGAGCCATGTCGTTCAAAATGGGACAGCTGCGTGACATTTAGAGCCCATTTTCAGTCCAGAGCCCATTCCGTGAAAAAACGCCAAGATTTTCGCATACAAACTAGCCGTCAAGTGCAGCCGCTTTTCTTTTTTTGGTCCACCTGACGAGTTTGTGGCGCATAGCAGCGTAAAAAAAGCCGGGCCCCACCCGCCTATGTCCGATCGGCGCCACCTTTAGCCCACACATTGTGTGACACAACCACTTTGTACAAGCTCGACGAAGACAGATTTCCTACATTACAGTTCCGATCCTTCTCCACTACCATCATGATGAACACCCATAGTCACTCGAACATGCACGTTGCAGCGTTGCAGCCGTCTCTCTCACCAGAATCCGTCACACGCCGTGCTACCGTCGCCAATGAAGGCGAAATGTACACATCAGGTGCCTCCATCGAGCGTGCGCCTCACGCCGAGAACAAAGTCGACGTGCAGATCCTCAAGAAACTGTCGGCGTCCGTGTCCCATTTCGAAGGTCCGCGCAGGAATTTATCCTTTGTTGTGTCTGTGGAGACGCTCATCCCTGGCCGTCGTGCCTTCTCGGATGAGCGCGAGTCCTGTCAATTGGTGGCACGGTCTTTTAACGACTTCCGCCACTTCCGCAAGTCGCTGCTTGCCCGTGTTGGCAGCCTCCACGACCCATCGCTGCTTTTCTCTACCCGAAGTGGCAAATGCCGATGCGAAGGAGTGAATGGCTGCCCTTTCGACGTTACGCGCAGCTTCCTGGAACGACTTAAGTTCACGCGGATGCCTTTTCTGAGTCTTGGAGAGAGCGAGGACAACCTGACCAAGCGCCAACAGGAGATGGACAACTTCCTCCACATCATCTTTGCCATCCTGCACCGCATGCAACCAAGCTCGTGGCATTCTGAATGTCGGTTTCTACAGGACGTCATGGCCTTCCTGGAGGTTGAGGAGTCCTTTTCCCAGCAGATGGAGCTGCTTTTACGCGCCAAGAACCGCCACATGAACTTGGACGGCTGGAAATCGCACACCCTTGAGACTTTTGGCTCGGG
>JAIKVB010000765.1:0-19819 GCA_024679045.1 Phytophthora brassicae
ACACACTACGACATCAGTGAAGTCACGTCCAACATTTTCGTCGTGTCGGGAGGTGAAGGGCGCAGCTACCACGTTGACACTCGGTTCGCGGTGAAATTGGCGAAATTTCATTGTTAATTCAGCAACTCTGACGAATGTTACTGCTGTGTTCGTTATTTGTGCTACTTCAGAAATACCGTTGCTCTTGTGTGTTTATGCGCACAACACTCCTTCCGTGTCGACACGTGATTTACTGGAGATTGATAAATGGGAAAAGCGCTATTCAGATTCGGCACATTGCGCCTCGGTGGAGGCTCTCATGCAAGGTGAATCAACCCGCCGAAGAGGAAGATGCCCCTGAAGATCAAGTGGCTCGTAAATCCTTTCAAGTTCGTGATTCGATGATGGCAGCGAGCAGGCACGCTGTCCTCAACGCCTCAACGGCACGACCAAGTATACCACAGCTTCTAGACGAGCGAACCAGATCGCCGACATTATCAGCAAGAACGGAACTACTGTCTTCAATGCAATGCTGACGGCTTTGGACAAGTTCCAAGAGATTGTTAAGGATGGTATTGCGCCTTGTGTTGGCCGTGACGAATCGCTGATGGATACATCCCCACCGCCGCGTGATGATCATGTGTCCATCGGCACGACCGTCCAAACGAGAACGGCCCCAAATGACGTGCTATTGGGAGAAGAAGAAGATAGTTCGAGCGATGAAGTCCAAGACGCTACCCACGCTGCATACTACTCAAAACGATCGTTCCGGAGAGACTGCAGCGATCTACGAAGAAGCTCAAAAGGCTACATGCACAAACGAGTTGCCTACAAGCACTGGAGATATCATTGGAGTGCCTACAGGGACCGATCAAATGGATGAAGCGACTGAAGGCACTGATGGTGGAGATGGAGTGACTGAAGACACTGGTGGTGCAGATGAAGCGATTAAAGGTGCTGAAGGAAACGTGAAATTCTCAGCAGATGCCAGTGTACTTCAACCCGATATCTTGACCAAACGACACCGCACAAGTTCAGCGAGTGAAGGATCGGATTCGCCCCACCCTTTGTCATTCACGGCCACGAAAAGTTCCAAGAGCCGAGGCCGTCCAAACGTGAGAAAGCAGCAAAAAGCACCAGCGAAGAAGAGCAGAATGTCTCGTGGAAGGTAAACGCCACCAAGTTGGTGCAAGGAACACTTTCGCCAGTCCCAAATCTACAACATATCGCGAAGCGACTTAACAAAGACTACAGATACACTGACATCCACAAGATAGTGCAGACACTTTCAGAACGACCACTACCGCAGTCGAAGAAGGCTATTGCTGGGATATTCACAAGTGAAGAGAGTGAATCCGATATTCGTTATGTATTTCCGCGCTGGTATGTGACGAAAGCTCAAAGCGCTATTATGCAGTTCCGCAAGAGCCTTCCTGTTGACTGTGGCGAAGATAGCGTTTCTCGGTTTGGGATTTACATGCTCAAAGACATCAATACCATGGGGCGATGGCACTGCGTGATGGAAAACCTGGAGAAAGCGGAAGAAGCAATAAATTGGGCGGTTAACACGGCCACCAAGCGCATCTCAGTTCCAGCTGAGCTGACGGATGGTGTCAGCGATTAACCTGCTGAGCGTGAACAGGCAATCAAGCAGATGAAGCTTCATGGTGGACGATTCACTCTGTTTGGGTTTTTGCCCTATGTCTCGCTGCTTTCTCTATGCGGAAATCGCTGGGCAGATGACGCCTGCATGGGACACGGGCTGATATTGCTCCAGCGCGACTACAAACAGGTCGGGATCATTGACCCCATCTTTCACCGGTTTGAGGCGCGGGAAGATAAGTTGCGTCATGTTTCCACCGGTGACCCCTTCAACATTACAAAAAACAACTTCGTGCTGCTGGCGGTTCATGTGGATAACAACCACTGGTGTGGGATCATGTTCGATTTTCGCTGTGAGAGTAGGTCGATCAGAGTGTTTGACCCACTCCAAGCACCTAATCCAAGTTACTACAGCTTGTGCGACGTGCTGCTGCGAGACCTGTTTGGAGAGATGTGCGACCTCATGACGATCAAGAAGGAAACAAAGTCGCGGCAGTCGGACGTAGCCAGCTGTGGTGTCATGGTGCTGATGTTCTTCGAATGCTACATACGGGGTATCGAGATGCCCTGCAAGCCAACTACAGCGCTTTTGCGATTCATGAGACTACGTTATCTACTGAAGTGCATTCCCTAGTACTAATGAATACATCGCTTGCTTCGTCCACTTAATATGTTCATTGTTGGTGCATCATCACCTTAGCTGCAGCTCCGCACGAAGATGACACAAGGAAGCGCTAACTTTCTCATTCATGTAGTACTCACTTACGAACACACATATGCACTTGTAGCCGCCCCCCTAACAGTACATTGTCAGTATGTTATCATAGGCTGATTCCTTGGTTTGCCCAAGTCTTCTGTACATACAGGCAACAACAGCTTCGTCTGAATCCTTCCTGCAACACGCAACGAGTGGGCCCACCATCAAATCTCTACGTTTGATGAAATATATGAAATATATTTCAATATAATACCCCCTTTTCTGGGGACTGTACCAACTCAGTGCCCAGAAGTGCTTGGAGGCACCCGTCTGCCTCCAACACGCCCCTCGGGTAACGTGGTGGACATTTTTTGTGCAAACCCCACTCAGTACCTTTAACATCGTTCTTAATAACAAGTACGCAAAAAGAATATCGCTCGAAGTCCACAGTACTATCTGGCCGCGGAATCTTGACGCAATCGACTGCACCATTTTGCAATGAATACCGCTCCTTCCGCAAGGCCTGTGAATATGGGAAAGTGATGGTATTTATCAGACGAGGAAGCGTACGAGATAGTACACATACATCCACATCCATTTCAAGACCAGACGGGACTCGCTGTTTTGAGGACGGTATGAGTGGTGTACGGTAATGCGCGCTGCGCTGTCCTATCAATATGCTCTTTCTACGGCTACAGAGCTCTACGCACTGTCTAATATTACCACGGTCTGTGATCTATGCGACCCTGCAACGTCTATGATGCCAAGGACGACTACCCCCCCCCAAAAAAAAACAAAGCCCAACATACACTGACATAAAGCTGATAGTTCACCAAGGTCGCCAAAGGTAGCAGCCGCAGACCAAACATGGGAACTGATCGTGCTTCAGCACAGAACGGAAGCTTCGTCTCTAAAGGAACTGAGACGTTGCGCTAAATCGTGAGTGCTTAAGATATATCAGCGGAGGTGAGGTATTAAAAAATGATCGACATTTAAACGGGCAAAATGAGATGTTTACAGTCAGATCGTATTATGCTTAGCGCGTAACTCCGAATAGTGCTGGGGTTTATGTTGCTTTGGGGGGTATCCGTTGCGTCGTGCTCGATACGAGCCCATTCGGAATATACGGACGCTACCGCCAGGGGAATTCAAGCCACCAACAACATCAACTGATATCGTTATATATAGTATACTTAGCCTATGTCTAACGTGCATGAGTGACTTTCGTTTCGTAGCAGCGAATCATGGGCGCAAAAATCAATCGTACTCGGAGCAAGATCTTGGAGGTGGTGCGCGCGAACTCGATCCCTATGAAGCCAGAAAATCACCTGAAAAGCGAAAGCGCAAGAAATGGCGAGCTTATACGCAACGTAACGGGACAAAGCATTTATAGCACTAGCCGCAACCTAATCAGATACGGCGGTCTCGCGACCCGTCGTGGCCAACACTTGACAGACTACTGCTCGCGAAGAGGGCAATGTGGAAGTAACCAATCCAACGGAGTCTCAGTGCCATGTAGATAAGCCCGAAGGCCGACGGCTGCCGGAAACCGAACGAGCTGGGCCTGTTATTCGTCAGTCCTCTATGTACATGCTGTTCAGAGAGCACGACAACACACAGGAATGGATGCAGATGCCCAGAATCATTCGTACCCCAATAGCTACAACTGTTACATTAAGTGTGAGGACCTCTTTTGTTTAACGCTTTATCGTTTCAGTTGCGTACGTAGGCGTAAGAGAGACTCGGCAGCGGAATTTGACGACTGCTGAACTAAAAGACATGATCGATGAGGATATTGCACAACGTAGCTGAATACGCGCAAGGGAGGTAACAGGGGTGAAGAACGCAAGTCTAAGCGAAAGCACGTAAACGCTGTTACGACCAAGCTCTGTAGACGGAGGAGGCAGTAAAAAAGCTACATACAAACGATGAGGGGTTACGTGTCGAGGCTTCCAAGCACCATTGTGTTGTATAGCGACAGCAAGCACGGCGTGTCTAGCATTCGACGGAAGAGCGAGTTGCACTGTATCATCAAATGCCAAACAGCACCAACGCGCTCGGAGAGCTTCTAATTCGGAAGAACAAGCCTCACAGCGCGAACAGAATGCTTTACGGCGTCAAGAGCTACAACATGATTGCACAGACGAAGAGCTCCAGGAAGAGAGAGAACGTGACCGCTGGTGTCACGATATCCAGCGAGTAGCGAGGGAAAGGGCGGTAAATTAGTTTAAAATGAGACTGCTGCCATTCGGCGAGGTCGTTATATGGCTCAGTCGTTTATGACCATGTTATACATACAACTGTCGCCCGTTTAAACCCCACCGTTTGACTTTTTGACTCAGGTTTGCAAAGAAAGTCCGCCGGAGCGCAACGGAGGCTGAATCTCTCTACTGCGACCAAACCCAAACCCACCGCCGCGTAGCGGCGGCACTCGGCTAGTCCTGTTCAAGGCGGTGCTGTAGCACGGCAGCTGTAAGCATGGGGCGCACGCTTGGTGGGTTTGTCAAGAAGGCGGTTGCGTGCACGAAAGATGATCTCAAGAAGATGACACACTATCTGTATTCAACGGCCAGTTGTTCGTCGGACTACCAAGATGCAGCGATGTTATGCCTCCTGTAGTACCTCTTTGGCCGCGCATCAGACCTTACTTTCGTCCGGAAGCAGCAGCTATCCACCGGTGCTGGCGGCGTGTTAATCCGGTTCACCCGCGTGAAGTCGTCCGACGAGCAGGTGCCGCTCTTCCCTGACGCAGGAGTCACCTTGCGCGGCGCTGCTGAATCACCAGTGCAGTCGAAGGTCGTCCCTGTTGAGATAACTGGCTCAATCCCTTGCTCGATCTGCTTGAAGACAATGTCGCCCTGGTTACTTCTCAGACGTCAACGAGAAGCACCACGGTTCGCGTTATACCGACAGTCGGGATCCACGCTCTTGTCAACCGCGTGCTCATTCGTGTTGCTGGCCCACTGTAGTCGAAGAGCCGCTGATATCTCATTCATTTCGATGTGGCGGAGCGCAGCATGCGAACGCGAGCTCACGACGCAGTGGATCTTCGATCGTGGAGCCTGGAACTTGACAACGACGAGCAAAGCCTTCGCGTACGTCTTTAATACTCCGAAAGGAGACCTCTAAGTCGCCAAAGTACGGAGCGATATGGAGCCAAAGCACTCATTTCTACTCCCGTCGTTGGAAGTCTTCGACGCAGTCACACAAGAGCAGGTTAGAGAGGTTGGCCACAAGCTCTCAACTCGAGTCATGCTCTGAGAAACAAGGCCTTCAACGTCTGCACTGTTGTGAGTGGTGTGTTAACAGCAACCATCTTCCTCCGCTACCCGTCGTTAATGAAACCCAACGCGCCGGCTATCAAGACGATGCAGCTCTGCGCAGATGCCTCTGACGTGGCGACAACGAGCCTGCTTACGTGTTCATAAGGACTCACGACGTCAACTGCACATGTCAACGACAGAAGACCTGATGGAAGGAAACGTAAAGGTCAAAGTTGCGTTCAATCATCATACTACCTTGATTGAAATGTTAATCGAGGTCAACCGTTGCCTCGATGTTCGAGTCAATTCGGTTGAAGCTGTACGCATCAACACTGAAAAGAAAACATCAGGACGTGATGATCAAACCACGCGACCAAAAGACAAAGATGAAAGCGTACCAGTGAATCGTCGACGCCAATCGAAGACGGAACCGTTCATCGACACCTGGTTCGCGTGGTACACGGCATTTCCGCGTGGATTGCTGAGTACTAAGAAGCACAAGAAGTCGGACTCCAAGCAGATCGTGTCCTTCAAGAGGCTCTTCATTGATGGCGGGTACGCGCCCGACGAGTCATTGCCTAACTAAAAGAATACCGTCTGTCAGCTCAGAAAGTTAGCGTCAAGCAAAGTCACTGCGTTCCTAGGCGAGCGAGGCATACGATCAAAGGGATCCAACGCTGTGCTCAAGGCTCTTCGACAACTACACCGCGACGGAAGACTGAACGACCTCGTCAATGCCTATCCCCAGCGTCTCGCCATCCGTAGAGTTGTCGACTCTGCACATATTCACCACCTAAGCACACTCAAGCTGCTCCCGTAATTCCGACGGAAGACTGAACGACCTCGTCAATGCCTATCCCCAGCGTCTCGCCATCCGTAGAGTTGTAGACTCTGCACATATTCACCACCTAAGCACACTCAAGCTGCTCCCGTAATGCAACACGATCTCCCGCTTCCTTATAGTCGGTGCTTCCTTTGACGTCCCTTGGGGGTCTGCAACATGCATTCGAGTATAATATATTTACCGGTGGGTGGAATTGAAGCACCTCCTTCCCTTTCGGGAGCTGTTTCATTGAGCTACATCGGTGGGGGTTAGACAAGAACATCGCACGGAACTCATCTGGGTGCAAGACGGGGAATTAACGGTGGGTCCACACGTGGCCGCGACATACCCTTTTAGGTGTAGATATGCGATGTACACCCCCTCAATTCACCGCGCCGGGTGGCTCATCGAGCACTGAGCTCGCAGGGCACTCATTTACTAGGCGTAATTACCCATGTCACCTATCGATGAACCAATCACTTGAGAGGAGTAATTTTTACGAAACCTCCACAACTGGTGCGATATAAATTTTGCGATACGTCGGGTGCGAGTGGGAGTTGCACTAAGATCGGAAGGATTACGATATGGAGGTGGAACGTGGATCAGATGTATCCAGGAGGTAGCACGGTCGTATCTCTAGAGGAGGCAAAAGTGATGTTGTGCAGCAAAACGCGAGAGGCTCTGCAGCGTGATACGATGGATTTGTACCCCCTTACGGCGGCATCAAGTAGACAGATTCAAGTGGCGAAGCAGTTGCGAGATGATGGTTAGGGACAGCAGGACTGCTGGGATCGGCGGATAGAGTCGGGAAATAGAATCGATGCCAATATATAGGAACGATGCGTGCAGGGAGGCAGGGAGAGAAACAGAGGAGATGAGGAATGGCTGGAGAGGAGCAGGTCAACTGATCAGGTGCAAACACTGGTCAGAATGATTATTAGAATTCTATGCCGACAAGAGCGGGATGAGTAACACAATATGCCTCCCATCACATGTATTAACATTTCACATTTTGGAGATATCATCAGATTTTTTCTTTCAGGACCAAAACAAGCAAGACATGCTGCGATTGCTGACCAAGGTAGTGAGCATGAACCCGTGTACGCAATTTTATAAAGGTATGAAAGACTTGGCGGCAGGTTAGAGTTAATAACTAATATTATACAATCGGATTAAACAGGCTCTTGCGTAACTGCAAAATGCGCCTGCTCGCAGCCACTTTCCGTCGCAAGCGGGTAAAGAGTGATTGGAGTCTGTCTTCATGCCGCGCAGTGCTGGTGTCGATGACATCAGGGGACACCATCTTCCTCTCCAGCGGGGGCTATCCGCAGACCATACAATGAAGTGCTTCGTTCTTACCTGCTGTAGCTGTGACTTTAGCGCTCTAGCATGACAAGCCCGCGGCATCGAGCGAGTTATTCATAATCGCCATGACGATTTGCTCATGTTTTTCGACGATCTCAGGATCACGGCTCGGCGTCTGCATGGGAAACGGCGCTGTGAGTAGGTTTCGTTTGTCACTTTGACGTCCCCATACTCCCTGGACTCTAGTTCGATCCGAATTCTAGGACGACGACGGATATCGATTGTCGATCGTCTCACGGTCAATATTTTCTTGATTGCGAAGCTCTCCTTGGAGTAGCTCCTCCTTCTGTTTCTTTTATTTGCATTTGTACTATGTTCTACGAGGAAGTCGTGGAGCTCCGATACCGTCGTTTCCAGCGTTTGACGTATACACTGCTGCCATATATGCGTTAGTTTACTTTAGAAAGATTGTGCTACATAGACGAATTACCAGTACGGGTGATAAAAAACGCTCGTGTTCTTGCCCTGTTTTATTGTCGATACAACGTTCTTGCTGATCGTGCTCGTCCATCCGTTTCACGTTGTAAATCATGGTTCGAGAGGTTATTGTATACCTCCATGCGGGCCAGATAACCCACAGCATCGTCCCCTCGCTTACCACTTTAACCATAAGGGGCGATCTGTGCGCTAATCATAGCGTAGCTCTCCAATACAGCTTCTTGAGCCTCCTAATGAGTGAACCAGTCCTGATTCGTTCAACGTTCCGCTATTGGCTAACGTGATGTTGAGAATTCAGTGAAGCGTCAGCATCATCTCCTGGATTTTTGGGGAGATTGGTGCAGCATCTTGAGTCGGTGGACATCGTCGTCCACGCTCCACATTGGCAGCCGCCGGATCTGCTTACATGAGTCCTAAGTGAAGCAGCAGTAGTTGTGGGTGCTCCCGACGTCGTTACGACGAACGAAGGTCGCCTTCAGTATATGTCGTGTCCGATCCATCGCTATCAGAGTCCAGAAGCGCGCAACAGTATCCGAGGCTGCGCAACTCATCTGGTGTCATCTCACGCATTGCGCTTTTGACCCTACAATTGGAGGATACAAACTGCGAGGTTTTTCCAGAAAGCGGACGACGGAAAGGGAGGAATTTGTTGTCGCGACATGAGGGTTCGGTGGCGACGAAGACACTAGTGTTGCAGTTGTTGACAAAAATGGGATTCTCACGATGATTAAGCAAATAGCACAAAATGCCTTCACGCAGGTGCGGAGCTACTTTGTCTAATGAAAACCAACTGGAAACAGTACAAGATCCTGTTGTAAAGACTGCACAATGCTCTTTAGATATCACTACTATATCAGATACTGTAGCTACCTATTGATACATAAGCAGCTTATTTTATTCAATGAACTACATGATAGATGCGACTACTTGCCAGTATCACCTGTTGTCGTACAGCTCAAACCACATCTGATGCGAAGCCCTGGGCGGGCAATCCGCTAAGTTCCCACTATTTTATGTTGTGACAAAGAACGAGCAGCTCTTAAACTCTCTAATGACAACAAATCAAATGAGAAGAGACCGTTGGTTCTCTTTACCCCCCCGCACTCACGGGCTTTTTTGGCTTATTCCCTACAGCTTTTTGTGCGGCACCGAAAGTACTACAAGACGATATTCCTGGGCATCGTTGACATAGCGATAGCCAACGCTTACATCTTCTATCTAGAGGCCCAGAAGCTGCGAGGCGAACCTCCCAGTGACCCACAACTTTTCTCCAAGAATTGCAGTCCCAGTTACTACATGTCGCTGAAGATCTCATTGATGAGGTATATACTACGTGTGTCTGCTTGAGACAGGTTGTATACTAATGACAAGTTGTTTGATGTACACAGGTTTTTTTCACCTGGGCCAGAAGTGCGTGCTGCAAGCATGGTTGGAGTAGAGCACAAGCTTACGGAGTTTCCGAAGTGGATCCAGATTCGAGAGGCGTCCGGAAGCGACCCCAACACCATTGTAAGGTGTGCTCTATTCGAAAGAGGAAGGTTGGTGAGCGGCGCGCGGCTCGCTTTACTGCGACGTCTGCAGTGACGGAAACAAGCAGTAAGATGTTGTGAGCTTCATGGTTGTGAGATTGAGCTACCCATTTATATTGTAGTGTTTACCTATGCGATAGAGTTCGACCTGGACACTACCCAGGCAACACCATGACATGCCACCAAATCTGGCATGTCATGTGGAAAAATGGTGACGAGAAACTGCCTTCGCGGGTTGGTCGCGGCATGACGAAACGGCGCCGCTGTGCCACCGACAATGAAGAGGGCGACGGAGAAGATAACGCGGCGAAGGTTCCAGTGAAGACGACGCCGAGCAGAAAGACTCTGCTGTCATGAAGAGCTTGATTCCCCATTTATGGGGTTTGTCTTTCATGAACTGGCGGGTCACGTTATGTCGGCTTCTCGATGGTATCATTGCTTCGTCGAACGAGAGAGCAGGAAGCACAGTGAATCCACACCGAAATGTGTCATGTAGAGTGTCCACCACCGAGCGAACCTTCCATGCTCGATACGTGGCTGCTTTTTGTCAACGTTGTCTGTAAAATGCAAATTTTGCATAATACGAGCAAAGCGTGCATTCCCCTTGTAGCGGTTGAAGTTGCCCGTTGGTACAGCTCCCACTGCATTTTTGGCCCAATGATCCGCGAAACGACGCTTGTGAGGGCACAACATTCGAGCGACCAAGAAGCCCCATGCAGTGCAAGATGTCATATGGCTTGATCTTCTGGTGTGTCTTCGTCTCACGCAGTAGGATGTCCTCTCTCGTAGTCGTACCTCCTCTCTCCAGTTGCATGTTATACATACGCTCCACACGTTCAGTGCTGGTTGTAGTACCGATTGCTTTCGGTTGCAATTCGACGCCACAACCTCGGCGGCATGAAGAAGAAAAAAAACTGCAACAACGACTCAGCCCGTCCGAGTACAGCCGCCGTCGGTCCATACTCCCCACTGTACTAGCCCGGGTAATCTTCAGCCCTCTCAGGTTGCGTAGAAGTATCTAGAGCACCATATAACCATAACTTAGTCAGCACATGTTGTATATACGCCATTACGTAACAACTCATCGAAGTTCCAGCCATCTACGCGCATTTTTTTAGCGCTTCTTCGTCTTGGGCAAGCACAAGCGTATCGTCTTTCGTCAGGTCGCTCCTATTCCGTGTTGTCATCGTTAACTACGCGTTAGCTTAATCTTCGCTTCTTCAAGACGCTTCTTGGTCAGCTCTCTTACCGCTCGCCTCTTATGACGGTCTAGAAGAGCTTCTCCGATGGTCCCATCATCCTCTTCGTCGGACGATACGACATCTCATTTTATTTCGTCGGAAGAATCGGCAGATACAGACTCCTCATCGACAGCCTCGTCATTGTCCTCCGTTTCGATGTACCAGGCTTCGGAAATTTCAGCTTCTTCTTCCTCGTCGGAGTTCAAGCCGTCAGGGGGGTCGGCCTCCGCAGACGTTTGGGGTGACTCCTGGGTACTTGCAGCAAGCACGTCTTCTACCTCAACAGCGGCATCCATGTCGGTGGACAGCGCCCTGCAAGTAGCATAAAAAACGCAGTATACGACATCGACAATGTTAGAGATGTTTTGTATACACCGTGCACGTACTTCGTACCGTGCAGCACTTGGCGTCGCTGATGTTACTCTGTCACAAAACAAAAGGTACGACATGTCAGCTTCAGATCAAGTTTTATATCACCCGTGACCGGTTCACATACCTCATTAGCAACTGCGTTGGGGTGGATCCCAATGGCGTAGCGCGTACAGGCTCTGGCAATGCCGCCGCCTCATCATCATCATACTCGTCTTCCTCCGGGTCTGCAACATGCGGGCTCGTTGCTTTCTTCTTCTTTTTCTTCTTGCCCGTCGATGGACTTGGTGATGCTTTCCTCTTCCCACCAGCTTTCCTCATCTCCTCCAACTGCGCTAAAGTTGGAACCTCGAACCTGGAAATTAGTTCCAGGGGGCCACGATTCCCGATGCTTTCGCACAATTCTACCTGGAAATGAGAAACGATTTATCAGCTGCTCAGCAGATAAGCTATAGAATGTGCGACATTTCACTTCAAAATTCCTTCCGAGACTACACCACGAATCTTTGACATGCAAGACTCCATCCTGTTAAAACTGTTGGTCGGTTCTATGATCTAAACTGCAAATGGCCGGAGCGTGTCGGCGATAGCCGTGTGTTTAGGAATAGTGCGTTCGCCCCCGCGTTTCCGGAATTATCGGCAGCATCGGGTACAGTGACGATACCGACTGGATAGAACACGTACGGCGCAGTCCGTTACTTCCTGCTGGGGGATTCAGGTTATCAGGATACAAATTACTTGGTGACTACATTGGAACTTGCTGATACGGCCGATCCGGTGTGTGCAAAGCTGAACAAAACTCTTTTCCGCGTTATCGGGTCGAGTATTCTTTTGGTCAACTTAAGTGTCGCTGGAGGATACTGCTAAAAGGAATCCAGCTAGGTATTGATATCGTACCAGACATCGTGTGCGCACTAGGCATCGTGCAGAAGTTCTGCAGCAGAACATCTTGCTGATAACAACAACTCCTACGTGTCGACGTCAATGAAGAGCGAAATATATAAAGGCAATATCAGGCAGTGTTTCCTCAACCAGAACTGGAAATCGAAGAAGCATCGAGCACAAATCTTCGTGACACGCTGAGGCAATGGTATGAGTTTCGAATGCGCAATTAGGACCTAAATGCACCTATAAATGAAATTCAGCTGCTGCTGTTGCTTCTTTTATCAGCGCCTTTAAAGACACCAAGAAATTATGTTAGCAACATCATGTGCTCGTTGTGCTGGCGAGCCTTTCCTCTATCTTCGCTGCATGTATGCATTTCTTTTGCTTGATCCAAAGAAGCTGCCGACCGCTCGTCGAGAATCACTCATTGACGGTCGTACTTATCAGGCCCTTGCGCTTCTTGCTTTTCCGTCCTGTGTTATGCGGATCTTTCTCTATATTGCTTCTGCTTTCATCAAACCCATGTCGCTGTAGCACCAGTTTGGGCATCTGACTACGGAAACGCACTTCAGCATTGAATGAAGCATCCAACGGTACGGTATCTGGCTGTCGGTCGAGAAAGCCTTTCAGTTCTTCATAAATTTTCTGAGTTATATTAGAGCTTGATATCCGACAAGTATCTCTGTATAGAACAATTTTAGACAGCAGGTACATCAATCAGATAATTGTAGACCAAAACCTGTAATGGTACTAGTTTTATACCTGAGCTCCTTCATCTCTTTTCTTGGGAGGTCAAACCATCCCGGGTTACCTGTGCTCCCTCTGATACGATTCGCGTTGAAATCGCATATAAAGCGATATATCTCGCGCAGGTCCACCATCTTGTCCTCGATAGCCTTTTTTAGCGCTTTATTGTGGACGCGGCAGCTTTATACCCGTTGAACATACGCTCGTGATACATCCCTGTCTTCTAGTCCTTTTGACGACCAACTTTAGCCACATTACGCCACGCGCATACCAGCGCGAACGTCGTCGCGTCCGTCCAGTTGCGCTTGTGGTTCAATATCGGCACTGATATAATCGCACCGCTGTCCTGCTCGCGCTGGGAATCCTCGTCGGAAGCCATAGCCCTCAGGTTTCTGATGGGGATAAGCTTGCTAGTGCTGTTAGATCTATTTGTTCTCGCAAGTTCGAAGCTCCAGAGACTAAAAGAACCCCTCGAGGTATGTCACTGAATCGAGGTTATATTTGAACTTTTCTCGCGGTTTCAGGTCAAAATAAGCTTGTGTGAACGCGATTTCGTTCTGTTGGCCGATCCAATAGACCACTGATCATATCGATGTCATCTTCCTTTTTGACTTCCTCCTATAAATTAATTAATTTAAGTAGTACCCCACGGGAAAATAAACTGAGATATGCTCAGTCAACGAAACTTGCTGGTCTTGGTCGAACAATCATCGATGTCATCTTCCTTTTTGACTTCCTCCTATAAATTAATTAATTTAAGTAGTGCCCCACGGGAAAATAAACTGAGATATGCTCAGTCAACGAAACTTGCTGGTCTTGGTCGAACAATCCAGCGTCACCACCACCGCTCTCAAACCTAAGGCTACAGCCTCAACATGTACGCAACATTCGGATCAATGTTCCCCCACCATTCCACGGAGCCGTATTGCTCATTGTCATCAGCCCAATCGCGATATTGCTCGTCCAACTCCTGAGTCACCGTGTCGTCCATCTCAAAGCCCTGCATCATGCCTGACGATGGCGTTTGAGGGTCGATGGTCACCAAAAGCCCACTCGATGTTGTCGTCGATACTGGCAGCACTTGCAAATCACAACGTTGGGGGGGTCTTAACTCGTTTGGACCTGAGTCCAACTCGGACAGCGTCACCGCGACAACATCGTACATCGCCTTCTTCGAGCCATGGTTTGAGTAAATAAATACCAGCTTGATCGAGCGTTCGTTTGTTAGTCGGTTGCGCTGAGCTGAATGCAAGAACTTAAACACACTCCAAGAACGCTCTGCAGCGGCTGACGAAGCCGGAATTGTGAAACTCTGCGCGATTGTTGTCAGTAAAGGATACTCTTTTACCCCGATCCATGACCACCAAGTCATTGGTGAATCAGCAAAGTAGCTGCGTTTTGTAGCTGCTTTTTGCTTCCATGAAATTGCCAAGCTCTTTGCGAAGTTGCAGGACTTATGTCGGCGCGTATTGAAGGCGCGCAGCAAGTCTTTCAATCTTTGCAACTGTTTTATTCTGCTCTTCGGTTGTGAAAAGTACCCCGCTCGTCGTGTGATCGAGGAGGTAGGCTTCTCGCATCGGGCTTGACTCGATGAATTCCCAACGACTTTGAATCTTCTTTCGGAACATGGACTGCATCTCCTCGTCGATACCAGGAATGTCATCATTGTACACAGCGTGCTGCTGTAGCTCCACAAATTGTTGGTAGACCACCGACAGACAGAGTGAATCCTTTTCAAAATGCGCGATGCACTTGTGAATAGGGTCAGAAGCTTGAGGGTCATCTCTCCCTTCATCCAGAAAGTTTCTGGAAGCACAATATTCTTGAACCTTGCAACCTTTGCAGACTTATATTTCGCCAATAGCACACTATCCAAAGCCAGGTCTCGAATTATTCGCTCACTTTCCACAACCAGCTTGACACACTCGTACTGAGAATACCATCGCGTTGCAACAGGGATTGTCAAACTCCGCATATTGTCAATATTTTCAGCGGAACGAATTGCAGCCCCAAAACGCGCATTGGTTGCCGTGTGGTTCCGCACAAAGTTGGCGACCTATTGTGCTTGTGTCAATACTTCAGCAAGATCCGAATCACATAACACGTCTTCATCAGCAGCCCTAGCGTGTGCGCCGTACATCCCGTCGCCATAAGACCAGGGCAAATATTGCGAAGGATTGCCCAAGCACTCTTCATAGCGCTCGCATTATATGTCGTAACAGCCACCACTTTACCGACTCCAATTCAACCTCGGTAATCACCTCTGCGATTATGTTGGCCAGGTAGGGCCCAGTTTTGATATCATCTCCAGTCGTTATGCACGTCCATAGCAAGGGTCTCATGTTTCGTCCCACCAGAATGAAATTGATAAAGGTATATCGCCGGGAATTTGATCATTCCTCGGTCACTAGCGCCACATAACCTTGGCTCAACAGAAACTCAATGAGCTCCGCTTTCTCCAGCCCGAAAGTCTCTACCAGGAGGTCGTCAGAGAGCTGCTGTCGAATCGGGAGGAACTCAACTGGGCAGTTTCGCGTAAGTAAATCACGCACAGCAGGATCTTCAACTAAGCGAAATGCCCATCCATTCGTATAGAATGCCTTAGCAGCTTGCCTTCTGAAGCGTTTCTTATCTTCTACGGTCTGCAATACAGAAGCCTCATACGGGCGCTCTCAACCCCGCCAGGGAGGGGCATACCAGTCCGACCTGTTTTTAACCGTTTCACCATCAGGTCTTGGTCATAATACTCGTCTCGAATACCAGGAGGCATCAGCGTGCATTTCAGGATGTGATTCTTAAGGTGACGTGATGGCTGAATCTTCTTAATTAGCTCGTTGCAGTACCGGCACCGAGCGTCCTTATACTTCAAGAGCCTCGTTGATTCGGTGATAATGAAGTGTTTCCATGGCGCGGAGATTAAGCGCCCACCCCCATATTTTTCCTACCAGAGATAGTAAACAAAAGGCACTTGTAAGTTGTTTCAACTGATCCACGCAGTATAGTACTCAGCACCCACCTCTCTCATGCACCAAGCGTCGCAGTAGGTGACAGATGGGCTACCACACGACAGCTATAGGCTCGGACCGGGTCGTGCTTGCCGGACGAAGAGTTGGCGGAAGCTTGGCGGGAAACTTGTGGGGCAGAAACTCATCAAAATTGATTGTACAGATCCAGTCTCGTTTCTATCCATACATCGGTTTTGGGGGGAATGCATCTAATGTATCCAATTGCGTGCATTAAACAACACTACTTAGGACCGATCATCGGCCTTTTCAATTGTATCACGGATACTAATACCATCATAATCAAAGAAGAACTTAGTATCGGGTGATATTGATACAGTCCTTGGATGATTTGATACAGATACTGATACTATGGTACGTGCATTAGATACGAAGCATCACAAAATCTCCTTCTACAGAAGTGTAAAATGTCTCGCGAGTTGGTACAGCTAGGCGGAGTTGATTTGATCGGCGTCGAATAATTGCTGCAACTCATTTTTTTAGAACAGTTAAGGTAAGACTGAAGATAACAGCCACCTTGATGATAGTATCTTCACTTCATCTGGTCTTGTCGTCATGGCATCATGCAGGGTATGTTGTTTCTTGTATTTAGCTCAGTAGCTGGTGGGTCAGTAACACAAGCATTGTCAGTTTCAATTTGTCCCTGTACATTAGTCATTCGTTTTTGGAGGACTTCTACTAAAAAAGCGTGGTCAGGGTGAAGTTACAATATATACTTTCGGGCGTTGGAAGCTGCCTCATAAGACATTTTATCCAGGCTGTCGATGTCGTGTACGAATTTACACATTTTTCCGCACATACAAGACAAATGTGTGTGAAGGGATAGCTTAGTCTCAAAGGGTCCCGGAACGGCTTAGCAAGCTTGTGGATAAAGTTCCAAACCAATGTAAACATGTTTTGGTTAATGTGCTCTACTGTAAAAGGTATGCCGTGTTTGTCGAGCGGATGCTTCCATCACACTATTCCCCTTCAACACAAGATGGCGTCATGGACGCACTGGATGGGGTGGCATCCGAGATGGAGACTGTGCTTCAATTTATGTAAGGAAGTGGTGTGCAACGGCCCGCGATCGTAAGGCTGCGAGGTGACTCTTGGACAGGCACAGCCTGTTTCCACAGGCGGTTTTTATCTAAGTGAACGTAACCTCTATACTGAAACATATTGATTTGGTATCAGCTACCAGGATCACTTGAGAAGTTGTAGTTCGAAGAACTATCGTTTGGGTAGTGGTTAAATGTCTCTGTAATCGAACAACATTTTGGGTTTTGGGTGTTTTGGGTGATTGACACATTCGAGCGACCTGGAGTGTGGGCTACACGACACTCTCGCTATCAAAGAGAGCATACTTTACCGGTATACTGGGAATACCGAAGAATGAGGAATGGACAGCCCACAACTTTAATTCGACGGTACTGCGTGCGCGTAAATGGACCTTCATTCGTGATGAATGTATGTCATGGTCGATTGCTGTCAAGTGAACAAGTAGATTGAAAATGACCGTGCACCTGACGAATAGATGAAACTGACCCCGTTCTTTGAGAGAGAAGTGCACTGTTTGTTTTCAGTTATTTGCTAACTGGTTGCAAAGCCCAGCGAAGACGACAGCAGTCCTGCTGCAGCAATACTGTTCTGTTGAGGCACTCGGGGCAAAAAATTGACGATCGTATCAATCTTGGCATTCACTTCCGGTGTGATTTTGTCCACGAAAGCCTACGCCTCGAGATTTGCTTCAAGCTGCGATGGACGACTGGCCAGGAGCACAGTGGCCACGTTCTCGTTCGAGACGCACCACGCAAGAGCAAGTTGCGGGTGTGAGCAACTGAGTTCTTTAGCGACAGGCTTCGGTTTGTCCACCAATTTTACGTTATAGGGAAGTCATCCAACACAAGAGGTGGGCCTGCTCTGAGCGTCGTCGTTGTAAGGAGAGAATCATCCGATGGTGTGCTTCTTATTTACCTGTCAACATCCCCGAGCACAGTGGAGGTCAGACGGTAAGACCGAGTTTGTACTTCTTGTACAGATCCAAACTGCCGCGTTTGATGGCGCTTCCCATGTTGCGTTCGGCCAGAGTCTCGCCGTAGTTCTCGGCCGTGTCGAAGAAGTTGACGCCTCCTTCGAATGCAGTCATTATCACCTTGTACCACGCATCTGCTGTGTACGCTTCACTGTCCCACATACATGGGCTCAAAGCGAATTTGGACACAAGCAGACCAGAATTACCCAGGAAGCGGTAGGCAGTGGCTGGTAAAAATAAATTTGCAACGATTTTGATTACCACTCATTACTGCAGTCTGCACTGCAATCCTAGAACAAAGTGCAGTTGTGTATTCCAATAAGTGGGCAAAGTGCAATTTTCATTGCAATTGCAGTCTAGTTGCAGTAATGAACTGCATATATTGGCATATGGCTTCATGCCAAGCGGCATCTTTAGTATATACCCGAGACCGACTTACATGTAGTAACAAGCCACAGGAGGGTAGGAGCTGGTATTTGCCGACTCCTCGTTTTGATTCTTGTTGAACATACACTCCGAACCGCAGATGCGGTTAAGTATGAACCGGTCTGAGCGAATTATCAATACATTGCTGGTAGCCACAGCAATTACGACGGTATCTGCTTATGAAGGCTACGGCACAGTCTACACTCTCAGCTCACCTTCTGATGGCAATTGCAACTTCATGACGGCTCCGAGTTACGCTGCGACCAAGTACGCAGCCCTCAATGCTGACCAGTGGGCACAAGCCATTCATCACTTTGAAGTACCTCGAGCGCCTTCGGCAAGGCAGATCATGTGGGGGTGAGAGCAAGTCATACTACGAGGAACTCCAAGATCGGAAACGCCGAAGACTGGCGCAAGTTACGAGCTGCGTTGATCTTATCTTCCTGTACGGAAAATCGGCGTCAGTCGAAAGGCTTTTCAGCGCCGCGAAGTACGTCATGAGTGACAGGAGGTGCAGAATGACGCCAGTCATGTTCGAGGTCATACAACCTGTTAGGTTTTGAAAACTAACAGGTTGTATGACCAAGGCAGCCCAGGACTCACACTTCGACGGTCATCCGAAGTCGCAGAGATCACAGTAACATATTGTATGCTGTCTGCAATCAGGTTGTGCAATAACCTACCGCCATGCAATCGATCTTTTTTATTTTCCATTGCGTTGTAGTCTTGCAGTTATATTGTAATATTTTTCCGGTGGAAAGGCAAGTTAATTTTTACCCATCACTAGCGGTAGGTCATCTTGGTTAAAGCGGCGTTGGAAACCAACTTCGCGTGGAGCCGACAGCTCCGCGCGGAGTCACTTTCTGTCTGCATCCTCCATTCTGTCTGCGTGTAGTGGCCGCCGCAGCACAAAAAACGCAACCCTTCGAACTACGCGTCCCGTGCTCTGCACGGTATCCCAATCGTTTTTATCCCTTCTGTATCTGTGATACTGATACATCGACACATTCTGCTTAATACAGATCCAGATACGGGTATTTGGTAATGCGTATCACGGTATCTGCACGTAATCCGAACCCCTGCTATTTTAGGACAGGAGTTATACGGTATCATTTTTTTCGGGCCAGCAGCGTCCGCCGCCTATCCGCAACCTGACCGACGACGAGGTGGTAGAGAGGGTCCGTAATACCCCTCTGTGCCAACGTCAGAGCTTGCGCTCACTCGCCGCCGCAACCTGCATCCCCAAGACGACACTGCTTCGGTACTTGAAGCGCAGCGTTATTCACAGGAGGATCTCGCGCGTCCGTCCGACGCTGTCGGCTGCTCACGTGATGCGAAGGTTGTATTGGGCACTGGCGCACGTCGAGCGCCACATAGGTATATGTTTATTATTTCTGTTTTATTTTATCATAAAAAGC
>JAIKVB010000766.1:0-19813 GCA_024679045.1 Phytophthora brassicae
CTTTAATGCTTGAAAAATGCGATGTAGACGTTGGCGTTTCACTAACTCGAACTTGCGAAAATGGGAGGCGGTGTTTAACAGAGACGGAGAAGCAAATGCCGCTGGCACAGCTGCGCTAAACGTTCTGTGTAGTACAGAACTTTTCTCATGAGCTTCTTGTAGCATGAAAGTCCTTCGTCCCATGGTTTCTGCAGCTTCAGCAGCAATTCACAACTGTTCATTCTCCAAACCCCCTTCAACCCGTTACTGCGTTCTACCGTATACACACACAACGATGCTAAGGTGCTCAAGACTTACGATAGTTGCAGTAGGGGTATACCTACTAGACCGTACAACTGCCTTCAACACGCTCATCATCAAGGGCAATCGTTTCTTCGATTCCGTCACTGGCGACTACTTCCCCATCCGAGGCGTCAACTATTACCCAAGACCCAACACTGGATCTCTTGACAAAAACAACCTCGACCTCTTCTCCGACGACTTCCAACACGTTTGGCAACGAGATCTTCCACAGTTCACGGCACTCAATGCCAATGCCATCCGACTTTACTCCGTCGATCCGGACGTCGACCACTCCGCTTTCATGTGTGCGTTGCAGGCCGAGGGTATTTACGTCGTTGTGGATCTTGGCTCCAACTGCGAAGGATGCGAGATCACAGCCGATGCTGCACCTGCATGTTACCCTGCGTCGTACAAATCACGCGGTGAGAAGATCATAAAACAGTTCGCACGCTACGACAACGTCATGGCCTTCAGTGGTGGCAACGAGATCAACCACCGTACAGGAGGAAACCCGTGGACATGGAACGCACCGTGTCAGAAGAAGTTCGTGCGTGATATGAGAGCTTTCATGCAATCATGTCCCGATCTCCGTCAAGTACCTATGGGACTCGTCATGGCTGATACAGACCGAAGCGAAAACGCGCAGTACTATAACTGCCGCACCGACGGGAAGGACGAGCTCGAGAATGCGCAATGGTATGGTATCAACACGTACGTTCATTGCGACGACATTTCAGACCCCGCGAAAGCGACGGGTTTCAACCTCTTGCGTGATAGCTTCAAGAGCTACAACTACTCCATCCCTGTCGTGCTAACTGAGTTCGGTTGTGTTAGTCCTGCTTTCCCAACTGTGAACGGCTTCGAAGCACAGCGGACATTCCACGATGCTAAGTTCATGAACACGCGTGAGTACAGCGACGATTTCGCAGGCGGGTTCGCTTTCGAGTACTCAACAGAGAATGCCAATTCCATGTCCACATCCGCGTACCCGTTCACGAACTTCGGCCCACAGAACTACGGGTTGGGTTACCTGTCCCCTGAGGATTGCACAGATGAAGCCTCAGATGAAGGCAAGCACTGCACCTTTGAGCGCTTCCCGAACTTTGCATTTCTCGCGGAGGTGTACAAGGCATACGATGCATCGAGCGAACCGACCTTGGGCAACTACGGTGTACCAGGGTATCACGCGGAGACATCGAAGTGCCCTGTCGGCTCTCCAGAGCTCCGTAATTTCCAGTGGGTAGTAGACAGTATGCCGAGTGAATCTTGTCCATCTGCCATCGATAGCAGCTTTCAGTGCTCCAATCCGTTGACGACTGCTGTGTCGGCGGCTCCTTCTGCATCGCCATCTCCACAGATTAGCTCAATGTTTGCATCCAGTCCCGAAGCTGAAGCAGCAACAACAATTCCATTGACAACCTCATCATCAAATGAGATGACCCCCGAGCCGTCGACAGAGGCACCAGAGATGCCAATTGTAACACCTCAGACACCACATACCATCAATTCCGAGCACGGTGGCTGTCAGATTCGATAGACTGGTTTGAATTGAATATTGTTTGCATGGAAACACATTTGAAGTTGGAAGTAAACATTTTTCTTCTTGCCATAAACCGTTATTTGCTTAAATCAAAGTAGCAAATCCGATTTTCTCAGTTCGTAGGCGACTTGGGCTGCAGTCGGACGCTGACTAGGATTCAAACTCATGCAACTTCTTGCAAGCGCTTCCAAGTTACGAGGACATTCTGCAGAAAATGTGACCTGGAGCTCGCCGGATGAAACGCCCTGCAGGATCCCCATATCATTGAGTGGAGCTCCCGTGTTACGAGAGATGGCGTCTGCGAACGGTAACAAGTGCGTATCAAGCTCCGAGAGAATGATGCCGAAAGAGTAGACATCAACAGCTTCAGTGTATTTTTCTTCGCCACGTGCGATCTCAGGTGCAAGCCATCGCGTAGTGCCCACACCAGCAGTCATGTCAGTCGATCGCTTGGTAGCTGATACACCAAAATCTCCAAGTTTTGCACCTTTTTTGGAGTCGAGCAGAATGTTTCGGGACTTGAGATCACGGTGAATAATTACAGGACTTAGGGAGTGCAGGTACACAATTGCATCAATCGTATCACGCGCGTATTGTAGTTTTTGACCGTCTTCTTGCCATGGAAGCCGCTTAGGAGACTTTTTATCTAGAAGTGTGCGCAGGTCTCCTCCGTCCATGAACTCAATTACCGCGAGCATATCAACCAGTTTCGTCCAGGCAACACCCACAAACTGTACAATCTTCGGATGTTCCATCCACGCCATCAACTTAATCTCGCGCAGAAAATCTTCGCTGGTAGCCAACGACACTTGCTCTTGAATCAGGCGCTTCACTGCTACTCGGGAATTACGATATTGCCCCAACCACACCTCACCAAATGCGCCTTGAGCGATCTTTCTCACAAGAGTAACGCTGTCATAATCGATGCGCCACGTCACAAGTACCGGGTCGTTTGAAGGAAACAACTTGTCAACCGCTGCCATCTCCTTCTGGTAGTCAGATCTAGCTGCCTGGTCAAAGAACAACGGCGTGTCTTCATGAATACCCTCGCGATGACGTTTTTGGCGACAACTACCGATATAGTCGTAAACTGCACGCGCAATACCACCAACGACACCAAGCGAGACGAGTGCGATGACACCAGCAAAGATACCTACAACCACCAGTACGACGATTGCTGCGATGATGTACTTTTTTGTAGTGTTAATAGGGATTGGCAAATGTGGAATCACCACCCCCACCGTAGCCATTGGAGTGAGGGCTTGCTGCTCCTTACCAGAACCATGATCTCGCATCACGATAGCAGGGTCTTCGTCCGCTGCTACATCCAAACGGCATACACCTTTACCTTGTAAATATACCAACGAGCCTGAAGCACACGAAGATACGTCCGCAAAACCAGCCTCGAAGTCCGACAGGCCCGCAAAAAAATCATATTGCGCCGTCGACATTGCAGCAATCTCAAACCCGTTACCAGAAATGCGGAAGCTGTCCATTTGGGATGACGCAAAGACTGCGTTGGGGAACGCCGTCAGAGAATTTGCTGATAGATCACTAACCAAAGCGAAAGACACCACACACAATTGAATGTCAGACCCACAGTAGTATGCAAATTCATACTATGTCATAAATAGAAGAACGTACAGAGTTGTCAGCAGTGGAAGTGACAAATTAAACGCAGCCAGCATATTGTGAGAGGCATTGCTACAGGATCAAGAGAAGAAACAGCACAAAGTCAGTTAGCCTCGTACAACCACATAGCTTTATCAAAAATACTAGCTTTTATCACATACAGCTGCGTGATCGTCGCGGAAGCTGCAATTATTCCACTAAGAGCCTCAAGTCGGTTCTCTGCCAGATTTCTGCCACATTAACACCTGTACATTAGGTCGTGCTCCACGTCAAACTCAAGTCTAAACAGTTACAATTGCTGCAGCTTCTTTAGCGCGCGCACTTCGTCTGGAATGACCGTCAAACTGCATTTGATAAGACTCCTACGAAATTAAATTAAATTAGGCCTAATTTGTGCGTACAAATTCACCTTTACCATCGTACAATTTCTGGATCGACTGCGGCAGATTTAGACTCCCAATGTCACTCAGATCCCAGTTTTCCAATGTTCTGCACAGCAATTTAGCACCAGATCCAGCGTCAGTCTCCGGTCCCTCCTGTCTATATTCACTCGATGTCTCTACTTACACGTCAGTGAAGGTGTCGTCTGGCTGGAAGAGGCTCTCAGGGTGGTCTGGTGCATCTCCGTCACCCTTGTAGCTGTACACATCACCGTGTACCTTAGGGTCGTGGAAGAAAAAGGCTCGCGTCGGGGCCAGCGCCAGTGCCGCCAGCGTCAGGAGCCTCGTCATCGAGGGAGGATTTAAAGTGTGGTGGGTTCGAGATGGCGGCTTTTGATTGGTGCTGGGATCCGTTACTTAATTATTGTTGAAGTGAAGCGATGGCGGCGCTGCGGTACGGCGACGACATGGGACTCGAAGATCGTGCGCTTTTCCTTACAAAGAAACTGGTAGCTTTAGATCAAGTGAAGGAGTGGAAACATGTAATGAAGATGGAGATAGCACAGAATTCCGAGTATCAAGTGGACCAAGTGCAGAATCTGACGACCATGCACGCTGTACTGGAGAAAATGGGGCTTCTGGGTCTCATTAAGCGCACGGTGATCGACCTTCATTGTGAAGCCACGCAATCGATGGTAGCGGCCTCCAAGAAGCAGACGAATTTTACAGTCGATGATGAGAGGCTGTTGCTAAAGACACGGACCGAGGACGGTTGTAGTCTTGATGTTGTTCGAGCGGCTCGCGACAATTGGGAGAAACTCACGAGCGAAGAGATGCTGAGGCTTGCAAAAGAGATAGGTCGCCCACTTGTTGAGGCCAGGACCATTGTGGCGTCGATAGGGACTCAAGGGTCCAAACGAGACGACGAACCTGTTGCCTCCGAAGTCGACGGAACAAAACCAAGCAAACCCAACAAAGGACAAGCACAGGGATTTCTATACGATGGGTACACCGCGATGTCCGGTTACCTAATAGTCGTTGAGCATAATGTTAATTCTTGTTTCGTATTGCCAGGACTGATTTACTGCGCTCATTGCAAGCCATTGAGCCATCCAATAGACTTCGTGAGCCGACAGAAGCAGCTACTGACGCTTGGGGTGCGTAAATTGCCCTTGCAAGATAAAAGATGATGCTTTTCACTAATCTGCGCTGTGTTTCAGGTTCCATCCAGCTCCAATTCTACTCGCCGCCATTTTCCGAGTACCGACGGTTGTTTTCAGAACTTGCACCCGAATACGGTCAGATTGGACTGGATGAGCAGTTTACAGTGCAAAGGAACGTTTTCCTTACCGAAAAGAACCGCGTTGGTGACCTCGTGTTAGCACATCAAAGTGTGTCAATGGCGCGTCAGTACTCGAAAACGGGGTGTCCAATCAGTTTACGCCCTCAGGTAAGCTGCGTTGATACAAACAATCAATATGGGAAAACAGCTAACGTTAACATCACTTTCGTTTTGTGGATGGGTAGATTTGGCGACAGGTTCTGTGCATTCCTATCACCACACAAGATCGGAGCTACTTCGAGTACTTGAAAACCCAAGCTACCCAGTGGACGTACCTCACGGACGACATGTATTTGCTCGATCTTAAGCAGACGATTGACAGCTCGGACTACTTCGTCTTCCAAGATCACCTCGAAAGCGTTCTCATGGCTTTCACCCGAGACATGAACGTGATAAGGCTCGCAATGCAAGTGAACGGTGCTGTACACTGCTCATCAACTGAATCAGGTCCTCTGCAAACATCAGCTATTCAACCAGATAAAACTGGTGGTTCCACAGACAACAGATTGCCCCCAAACGGAGTGCTGCCTTTCGGTGGACTCGTAATGTACATGGCGCCACTTGCGTACGTCTACGCTGATCCTGTTGAAATGTATTACGTGTTTCGCGAACTATACGCACGATACTGGAGCAAGCTGAATGCA
This sequence comes from Phytophthora brassicae, assembly GCA_024679045.1. Classification (NCBI taxonomy): domain Eukaryota; phylum Oomycota; class Peronosporomycetes; order Peronosporales; family Peronosporaceae; genus Phytophthora; species Phytophthora brassicae. The sequence continues at coordinate 5,821 of JAIKVB010000766.1, forward strand.
GTTCGCACCGAGCGAGGGACGATCCTACCCCTTTGCAAGCTGTTTGAAGATCTTGTCGTGCGGTCAAGTCCCGCCACCGTCTTCCATCTCATAAATATTGGCCTCAAACCGCTGGATATTGCCTTCCCGTGGATTCAGAGTGCCTTCTCAGGTGTGTTGGACATCGATCAGGTGCTTCTCCTCTGGGATCGAGTCGTTGGCTACGATTCACTCGAGCTTGTTGCCATTTTTGCTGCGGCGCTCTTCGACTTCCGAGCGACTGAACTTGAACTCGTAAACACGCGAGAAGAAGCCGACGAGCTTTTTGCTGAGCTTATCGATATCCCAGTTGTCACTCTGTTGCAGAATTACCTATTTGGACTTCCTTAGTGCATTTAGTTCGCATACATTAATACTCTGGCAAAAAAGCTTCATTGACGTGCCGAATCATAGTCAGCATCGCCTTCTTGAACACATCATAACTTGAGTACGACGGGAGGCGAAAGACATCTGGCTTGTACTCCATCATCGGCAATAAAACGTCGTGGTCGACTACATCGTCTGTCTCTGGGTACGATGTGATAGTAACACGATCATGTCCCCCCTCCGCTCGAAAGAAGCGCTCGTTGACTAATTGGTACGTGCCAGCCATGAACAACAATAGCAGTTGCTGCTCTTCTTCGACGAGTTCGCAAATCAGCCGAGGTAACCACACTTTTGCGCTTTCAATCTCGTTCTCATCTGTGGCTTCAGGCCTTCGTATTTCCCACTCAACTGCAGTGTTCCAATCGATCAGTTGTGCATTAAGCCTCGTCTCCGGACCGTTGAACAGCACGCGAAGAGCATCGCCGTGAAAAAGTTCTAGAGTAGCTGGTAGCACAGCCTCGAAGCCTGCGAGAAATGAACGCCCTGCAGTTGCCCACCGCTCATCGCCTGCTTGTTTGTACTTCCCTTTGCGGCCTATGCATCGTAAAAACGCTGGTGTGAAGTCTAAAATTCCGCTTATGGGTACAGCATATAGCACAAAATGGGCAACTAGCTCGCCTAGCAAGAAGAATCCAAGCAATTGAGTCAAGTCGTCTTCCTTGTCAGAAGCAGGAGACTTCTGCACCAAATTGTCATCTGATCCTCGCACCAGCAAACCAGGCACTTCTTTCAATAACCCCGCTGCCAACCGAATCAGGACCAGCTTCAAATTGCTCTCAGGATTCTCATCGCCTTGATTATTTGCACCTGCACGTTCGATAGTGAAGACTATTGGAAAGCGAAAGTCTTCAGACTCCAGCAGTTTACTCATGCCAACAAACTGCTTCCAAAAACATCCACTAGCGCGCGAAAAAACAAACACTAGCTTTTTAGTCTTCGTTCGTGAATGCTGCTCGCTAATTTGTTCTTTGTTCCCAACTCCAATCGAGATTTGCCCACGAGTCTTCTTGATAGAAGGAATAATGTACGCCCGAACATACTCAATCTTGTTATCAAGCCGAAGAAGAAATGGGTTTGAGAGGAAAAGCCCTTCCATTCGCTCTATCCGCTCGGTATCATTGCAGCACCAGTCGTTAAGAATGTCAAAACAGGTTGGATCCCGTACTACCCACTGCTGCCACCGACGTACAAGCTCTTTCTGTTGATATTTACCCAGCATTCGGTGCAACCTCGAAAGTTGCTTCGTCATCTTGTAATGCATTAGTTCTTGGATGCACGCTGCATTAGTCGCGTACAGCATTGGAATCCATCCATTTGCATCTTTCGCAACAACATCCAACCCTTGCAGGAGAAGAGCACGGATACACAACGGATGGTTTTCCTGGACTGCAATGTGTAAAGCAGTTTGACCACTTTTCTTTACTATCCGATGGACGTCAAAGATTCCGGTATTGCACAGGTGAGTGACAACTTCATCGTTGCCCGCCGCCACCGCAAAATGAAGCGCGGACCACCCGTTAGGTGCCTCCTCGTGCAAGCAGTCTCCAAATACGTCAATATCGAGTGCAAGCGCAATAATATCCTTGGCAATTTTAGTCATTTCGAGAGATACCGTACTTCGATCCATTGCGGCGGTACCAGCAGCTTTGCACAAGATCATTAGCGGATTTAATCCCTCGCTAGACTTTTCTTGAAGCATTGATGGTTGTGCAGTAAAAATCATCTCACAAATCTTAACGGTAAATCCGTTAACAGCTTGGCACGCGTAATGAATCGGGAAATTAGAGTTCAAATCGGCCATCCCCACTAACGAAGAGTCCTCTTGAATGAGAGGAACGCACAGATGGTTAACTTTAGTTGACTGTAACATACAGTGAAATGGCATACACCCCTGTAAATCTTGATGAAGCAGCAGCTTTCTATCATGTTTCAAAAGTACCCGACAGCATATGAGTGACCCACCCAGCGCAGCGTGGTGCAAAGCATTGCGGCTCTGTAAATCCGTTGCAAAGATATCAACTTTGCGCTTGTTTAGCAGGTAGCGCAAGCATTTGACAAGTCCGTTTCGCGCCACATGCATGGTCAAGGTCGCGTTTTCATAGTTTTCATTCTTCCAATCCGCGGGGAGATTCGTTGCTCCTGTTTTGTCTTCAAGCAAATCCATCAACTGTTTCAGATTCCTGCTATCACAGCATTGAAATAACCAATCCAACATTCGCTGAGAAGATTTAACACAGCGTGCCAAGTATGTTTCAGGATCACAGCGAGTACAAAGGTACTTCGGTGGATGATGGTTCTCAAAATTTGTCAAAAATCCCACACAATCCGCATGCTCCCAAACACCGCAATCCTCCTTCCAGCATTGCAACCACTGCCCACGGTATTTACCAACGGATGTAGCCCCGCAAGTACACCGGATTTCACCAATTATCATAGACGGCTCAAAGTCTATCCCTTCGTCGGCATCGGCATCAACACAGTCATCGTCATCATCGAGTCCATGGGGATCCTTACTGACATCATTAAAATTCTTGCTGTCTTGTTTATCAACACGCTCAGGCGTTGTCGTAGATATTCCCAAAGCGCCATCTCCTTCTTCATCATCCGAAAGCTGCGTAAGGTCAACTTCCATATTACTAGACCCCTCAGTTTTCTTGGAGAAATTAGGCTGTTGCAGTCTCTTCCGCTTCTTTCTTGTCTGCGTAAACGTAAAAGCAGGACTCTCGTCTTCACTGTTGTCTTGGACAATTTTCCTTTGACGAGCGCTAGGTGGAGGTTGTGATAAATCCGGGAGATCGTCGTCATCTTCATCGTCAGCCTGTACTTGTGAGTACAGTAATCGCTTGCGACGCCGCTTCCGGATACGTTCGTTTAGTAAGCTGTCTTCACTGGATTCACTGCCGTCACTAGCACTGCCGTCGCTCTCCTCGATCTCACTATCTTCCTGTGGAATGTATTCGTCATCTCCGCCTTTGGACCAGATTGAGGACGGCGCATTTTCTTCTTGCTGGTGTGATTTCAGACTGGAAACTTTGTTTCGGTGACGCTCTTTACGTCGGACTCGTGTTCGTGTCGAAGCGTGACTAGACGAGCCGTGCTTTTGTACAGGTTTTTCTTGCAGAGATTTTCCTTTGTGAAGTCTCTGGCGCAATTTTTCTTGTTCTTTCGATCTCTCAGCTCGTTCTCGCTCTTGTTTCTGCAAGTCCGCCCTTTTTTCTCGTTCTTGTTGAAGACGCAGTCGCTGTTGGTATTCTTTTTGTCTTCTCTGCAGTTCTTCATGCGCTTTTTGTCGTTGACGTTCATGCTGAGTGCGTCGCTGCAGCTCTTGTGCTTCCTGATTTCGGCGCACCTGCTCTTCTCTTTCGCGTTCTAACCTAGCTTGATCTTCGACATTATGTCCAGTTTGTTGGTGCTGCTGGAGTTGTACCAATTGATTCCTTCGTGCTATGTCAAGCTGCTCTTGGCGCTCAAGCGCGAGTCTGCGGTGCTCAAACGCGCTGCTCTTCTCTTTCGCGTTCTAACCTAGCTCGATCTTCGACAGTATGTCCAGTTTGTTGGTGCTGCTGGAGTTGTACCAATCGATTCCTTCGTGCTATGTCAAGCTGCTCTTGGCGCTCAAGCGCGAGTCTGCGGTGCTCAAACGCCCGAATCACTTCTTCAGATTGATCCCTATCTGGTGCTAGTACAGTCGCTGGGGACTGTACTACTTGCGATGTCGAAGTGTTTGCAGATTCTACTGACTCCGGCTTGACACGTACTTGTCCGTGATGCTGCGCATGTAGTGCCATGTCAGTTCCTACTCGCTTCTGACGCAATTTCGTGTAAAACGCTTGAAATTCAGAGTGAAAAAGCCATAGCTCCACTTCCGTTCGACATGTGGCGAGGTTCACTGGCTGCACTCGACTGTGGAAAGCCCAAGAGTTAATGCTATTGACGTAGAACTCTTGTAGCAAGTTTGGGGCGTAGAGCATTACAACTTCCAGTGTAAGCCACGTCTCCATGCCGTTGCGCCAGCGTGTAAACACGAGTTCCCAGCGCTGACCTTCGCTTCTTGAGCACTGCACGAGATCCAGCACCTTGACGAGGTCGCCATGCACGACACGAGGCATGTTAAGCACGTTGCTCTTGGGAAGATCTGCCATCGTAAAAGTAGCGACACTTGTCTTGGTGTACAGATCCCCCTGCGTGGACATGACGATAAATTTGCGTTTAATCTGGAAACTCGTGTACCAGAAGCGGCGTCGAGGGTCCGCGTGGATGTACAAGCGTTGCACGAAGGCCGACGGCACCTGTGGACGGTATCGCAGGTCTCCAGTACGCGGAAGTACAAGCTGCATCCCACGTCCCTGCGGCAGAGCCGGGTACGGCTTGGAGCGCATGTCCATGGTAGCGCACGCGTGGTCCAGAGGGAAACGTTGGTTTGGCTTTATGCGTTGGAGCTGTCATTCTTTTAGGCTAAATCACTCTATCGGGGTTATTAAAAGTGCACCACATCAATCGCACTTAAACGAGCAATTTGTGACACTGGCACGTTGGCTCGAAAGCTTCGTGCCAGATATTGCAGCGACCGCCGCCCACCACTAGGAGTCCAGGCCGCCCTACGGCCTCCACTCCGTGCTGAACATGTCTCGCGGACCCACGATCAACCGCGACGATGGGGACGAGCTGCCTTACCCGCCGGCCGATCGCGAGGTGCGCATGATGCTACGGCGCCACACGACAGGCGTCGTAACCTTCGGCGACACAGGCGATTTGTGCACGGAGACGGACGATGTGGACGTGGAGCTGGTGCATCAGGACGCTTTTAAGCAACTTAAGCGCCATGGAAGTGTTCTTATCGCTGGCGGTGTGGCTGGTAGCGTCGGAAAGACGGTCACAGCACCCCTCAGCCGCCTTACGATCCTCTTCCAAGTCCATAGCATGGTATCTACGCGCCACACGGATCGCTTCTCGCCAACTGTCAGTAGCGCATTCACTAAAGTGCTGAAGAACGAGGGTGCGCTGGCCTTCTGGAAAGGAAACGGTGCCAGCGTCCTGCACCGCTTTCCGTACTCTGCGGTTAACTTCTTCACGTTCGAGATGGTCAAGAACGGGATCATTGCCCAGAATCACCCGGCGTTCAAGGCGAACTCATGGACAACCCTGTTTGTGTCGGGTGCGCTTGCTGGTGCAACGGCCACGGTGGCCTGCTACCCCATCGATCTCATTCGAACCAGATTGGCGACACAGCTCAACACAGATATCCGCTATACAGGCATTCGCCACGCTGTGCAGCGTATCAGCGCCGAGGAAGGCGTGCTGGGACTTTACCGTGGCATGGGTGCTACGCTCATGGTCACGGTTCCCAACCTGGCCATCAATTTTACGCTTTATGAAGCGCTCAAAGAATACGCGCGGTCTATCCGACGCAGCCAAATACTCACGGGGCTTACAGGCGTCGAAAGAGAGCAAGCTGCCGAGATGTACGAAGACGCACATCTGTCCGTCACGGACACGCTCTTGTGTGGTGGAACGGCAGGCATCGCATCGTCATTGGTGACGTTCCCGATCGATGTGGTACGCCGCCGTTTGCAAATCTCGGCTATTCACGCGGAGAACGCAGGAATTAGGCCGACGATCTCGGGCATTGCCTCAGAATTGTTCCGAACGCAGGGCATACGTGGGTTCTACCGCGGATTGACCCCAGAACTCATGAAGGTTGTGCCTATGGTTGGCATCACCTTCGGGACCTTCGAGCGACTTAAAAAGCTGATGACTGTGGAGGATTAGATGCGAAGATGAAAAAAACTAACTCTGGTCGTCCGACTGACCGGTTCCTTTAAATTGTTGCGATGGGCACAAATGCTGCTTTTGGTTTGAGTACTACATGTGTTGCACGTAGCCAGATACTGTATTAGCTGAGTATTTATTGTAGGAAAACGAAGAACGTGTGCGCTAGTGAGTCAGCTCTTGTAGTACAGTACATGTTACCGGTAATTGACCGCAACACTAAAGTCTTGACGAACAGCCTTGGGGAATACTTGAGCCCATCACGACGCTGCGAAATGTATCCTGCCGTCAATGCGACAGCTACAGCCTGAAGAATTATACTACAGTAGTACTACAGGGAAAGCTAGGTAGCAAACATTGAACGTGTTATTGTAATATTTTACACCTTTGCAGTCTCCCTCTTCCAGCGGAAGGAGTAGCGAGCGACGAGCTGGGGATGTTTGTAGTGGCAAAACGTCCTTCGAAATAAAATGCAAAACTAAATAAACTAGAAGAGTGGTCGAAATACTAGCCATACCTCGTGTTGAGTCTCGCTGTTTGTCCGCTAGCTCGTGTCTAGCACGCAGTCGTCATCAATCGCTGTGGTCATCCATCTAAATTACTAGATGTCACCAGAAGCTACTCGGATTTGGTGCAGTCACTTGTTCTTGGACGAAGTAACTAACCATAAGCGTGTCGGTAAATCCGTTCCTTGGCTGCTACCTAGTGTTTTCTGGTGGACCGACACGGCAGAAGAAGAAAACGCCGTTGAAAAAGAAAATGTGAAAACTGCTTGTCGTTCGTTGATTGAGCTGGGCTGGTGCTGGCGGCCTTCTTAGTGGTAGTCGCGGTGGTACTGCTCGCTCAAACATGGGAAATATACAGGCTGGACTACTAGATGGACACGGAGGAGATTTTACTGGGACGCGCAGGTCCCCACTCGTTCTCCATTTGGGTGTAGACACCTTCGGGCGGCGGCATACACAGCTCGTTCTCCCAGGAGACGACCTCTACTTCCTCCGTATGTTTCCACGTGAGCACCACAGTCGCACCGTCACCTTTCTCCAGCAACGAGTTAATTTGCCGAAGCACCTGTCCCTTCGATTTGTTCATGACCAGTCGGTGATTAATTGCGTAAAGTGTGTCCCCAACACGTAGGCCACAGCTAGCTTCGGCAGGGCCCTTGAGTCCGTGCCAGTTCGTGGGCTGTGCACCTTGCCCATGGTCGCGCGGTATAAATCGCTTGCCGTCTAGCCTGTAGACGTCTGTGACCACGACCTCGGCGTTCTGCGTGATGCGACTTCCGCGGGTCTTGACTACGAGTCCTAACCGTCGGAAGAATTCTTGTCTGCGCATGCCAGGCATTTCCAGGTACGGTAGCTGCGCACGCGGACCAAGCTGCACCGTGTCCGAGTCGCCGCTCACACGAACTTCCGTCTGTCGGTCGTGGCTGAGACTAGTAGCGTAGATTGGGGAGCCATAAAAGTCCCCGCCACCAGGCATGCTGTTATGGGACCATACCTGTCCCATGGTTGTAGTGGTGGTGCCAGAAAGAGGGGAATGGGGCTGTTGCTTGAGCTGGAGGGGGGCCGAACGGAATTTGAGTACGCGCTTCCTCGCTTCTGGTCAAATGCACCGCTCGTTCGTGGAATGAAAAGGCCAATTGTTAGCAACGTTTCTTACTTAGCTTTACTATGCGACCGTGAGAAACGTTGCTACGGTAATAAAACTGACTATAAAATTGTGTGGTATACATGACATTCTGCAGGTTCAACATCCGCCAAGTCGCACCATCCATGAGACGCCTGTTGCGCTCGTTGGCGGCGGCCGGGCGATTGTCAACGCTGCTGTCGCGTGATGCGAATGCACGCTTATTCAGCGCCGCAACCACCTCTACGAGAGAGATGAAGCCCAGGACGCAGCGGTTGGTGGATGGTATGTTGCACGGCAACCGCACGGCACTCAGCAGGTCCATAACGTTGGGTAAGCAAGCACCTGAAGACTGCCGCACTTTAGCTGATAGGTTGATGATAATTCTTAATTGTACTGTTGGTGGTGAAATCGATGAAGTGGAGTCATCGCTCAAGAGTGACGAGGAGCAGGCGGAGCTGCTGTTGGACAAAGTGCTGGCCAAGCGCCGGTCTTTAAAGTCGACGACGCACGTGGACTCGACCGGGCTTTCGTCCTTCCGACTTGGTATCGCTGGTCCTCCGGGAGCTGGCAAGTCCACATTTATCGAAACGTTCGGGCAGTTCCTGACCGCACAAGGTCATAAAGTGGCGGTATTGGCCATCGGTACGCTATCTTGGTCATACTCGGGATGGTGTTTCGTGCTATCGTTGATGTGTTTGTTTTCTTTCCCAATAGATCCGTCTTCTTCACGGTCTGGTGGCTCAATTCTGGGAGACAAAACTCGCATGGAAAAACTATCGAACGACCCGAATGCGTTCGTGCGTCCGTCCCCAACGCGCGGTACGCTTGGCGGCGTAGCGCAGCATACAAACGACATTGTGCTGCTTTGCGAGGCCGGCGGGTACGACATTATAATCGTGGAGAGTGTTGGCTTGGGTCAGTCGGAGATTGTAATTGATGACACAGTGGACATGGTCATGCTGCTCGTACCTCCCGCTGGCGGTGACGAGCTGCAAGGTCAGAAGAAGGGTATTGTCGAGATCGCTGATATTGTGGTGGTTAACAAGGCTGATGGCGAACTGGCAGCGTACGTAGTTCTGACATGTCCTTCAGTGGATGCTTGCTAACGATATCATTTTAGGCCTGCAAAACATACTGCTGTGGACTACATGCATGCCATGCACTTCATGCGTCGCAAAGATCCCGACTGGGAACCGAAGGTTGCTCTGCATATCAACGGTGGGGGTTCTTAGAGCTAGCTCTAACTTAGGTGCTGGTTGTGTAGGTAAAAATGGTATCTGCTTTGGAGAACAAGGGCATCGACGAAGTGTGGGCTATTATTGAGGATTATCGGACTACAATGGGCGATCTTGACAAGGTAATCAGCGGCTCGCGCGTTAACTGTGCTAAATCCACTAATTTGTAATCTTCTTATAGATTACTCAGAAGCGCAATGCGCAAAGCTCGAAGTGGATGTGGAATCAACTAAATGCGCAGCTCATGCGCTCCGTATCACGCAATGCAGCAGTGCACAAAATGAAGGATCATATGAAGGATGATCTGGTCCACGGCTTTATCAGTCCCAGGGCTGCAGCTGCAACTGTGCTCGAACTATTTCTAAAGTCTCAAAACCAAGAGAATTGAAGAAAGCTAAAAGTCTGCAAATGCAAAATGATTCGACTGAAAGTCTCATGAAGGCAAGGCCGGTCATTTGGTTGAAGGAAAGAGCGTTCTCTTTGCATGTTGTTGTAATATACGAAGTACTACGTAGTAATAATTGTAAACCTTGTGGGATTTGCTACTTTAGTAAATGGATGGGGTGGACAGCATTGAGATTCTGAGTGACGACACTTTGGCGCTTCCTGTGGCGGCAGTGGCCGTAGTTGCTAGCTTGCGGGGTCTTGTCTGTCGCTTGATTTTCTGGCGTGGTGCCGAGACTTGATTTTGCTGCTGCAAGAGAGCGTAGCACGAAAGTACTTGAAGAGCACACAACTCAGCTTCGATGAGACTGGACAGCCGATGGCGAAGGTTTGGGGAGGCTTTTGCCAGCAGCTCTTCTTGTGACGGAAGGCACTCAACTCGTCTGGCATCGCTTTTCTGAAGTTTATACGGGTAGCTTGAGCCTGCAGCTTCTAGTTGAAACTGACCGTCAAAAGGTGTCACCGCTGCACGTGTTCGCTTTTTCGTTGCTCCCCCTGCTGTATGCTTAAAGAGGCCACTGACAGTTAAACCCATCGGTGCGATGAGGATAGCAGCAGTTCCTTTGGCTTGACCTACAGAGCAAACATGAGCCATTTGTCGAGACACATCCGATGGCTCCGCTTCGTCATCGCCACTATTCTGGGCGATGGAGGAGCCACCGTCGCTGAAATATCCGATCGACCCAGACATGACCATAGCCAGCCCGCTATGCTTGCGCATTTCATCATCACGCGCGAGCTTAGCGAAATACTTCTGCGCATGGCTCCGGATCTGTGCAGATGTTCGAGTCTTAATCTTGGCCGCTACTTTCTTCCATTCGCGACCATAAAGTCGCAAGCCTGCGAGAAAACTCTGGTGTTCTTGCTCTGTCCAGCGACCTCCGTTCATACCTGTCTGCCCCTTTTGATGAGTCGCATTAAATGCTACTGGGGCTGATGGTTTCGCCGTTTCAAGTGACAACGCCATTGGCGAGACACTCGCAGACATCGAGGAAACAAGGGGGGAAATGGCTAGAGACTTATCCGTCTCTAGCTGATAAAAAGTGGCAGAAAATTGGAGCTTTTCCGGACTGGAACAGGCTGAGTTTGTGCTGTCAGCGAAGCTTGCTGTTGGTGGGGGAGATGCTGAAGAGAAGGACATCAGTGTTGTGTCGCGAATCATCAACGGTGTATGTTGCGCTGAAATGCTGTCGCTATTTTTTAGACGGCTAGTCGTCCGATGGTAAGCTAGGAAGAATTGGCTCGGCTGTACGCTGCAACTTGAGAAGTGTCCCGAGGAAAGATATCCTTATCGCTTTGGGGGCTAGGCACATTAGGACGGCGGAAGTCCTTGGAGCAGTTTCGCCTGAATTTAAAACAAAACCACCAAAGCACTGGCTCCTGCTGGCCAAATTCTCCCCACTGTGAAAACCCCCACCCAAAAGATTTGCTGAAGCCCACGCCCGAAGGCCCCACTATTCATAGGTGCAGTGCTAGGTCTCAGACTCGTTCGCATGGCCAAGACAAGATAACAAGCATCGTTTCGTTGGGGAGATATACCTTTTAACTGCTGCTTGAAGCTGCGCGACCAACAAGTGGTTTCGGCTCCGTCCGTTGACAGGCGCACAAGCGCAGCGTATCCAACGCAGCTCCAACCCGTTCTTAACACCCGCAATATTGGCAGACTCACGGCCGCCCACACGTTCAGCTAAATCTAGCAGCGCTCCCTCGTCTCCAGCCCAGTTCAATTCTGCTCGTGCTTGCTGCCCCGTTGGCGTCGCTAAACACTGGCATCTGCTGCACAACTACTATCATTGGCAAGTTCTGCCCAGAGCACTTGATGAGGAGCAGCCATATCGTCCCAAATGGCTGCAGCTTCGTCTTCCGATATTTGCTCATTCTCTCGGCGCTTGGCTTCCATGAAGTAAGAGAACCCCACCGATTCACGGGGACCCTTTTTGGTGGCCGCATCCACTTCTGCACTATATACCTCCATTTCGGTTTCGTAGCGGCGCTTAGTTCTCTCGGCGCTTGGCTTCCATGAAGTAAGAGAACCCCACCGATTCACGGGGACTCTTTTTGGTGGCCGCATCCACTTCTGCACTATATACCTCCATTTCGGTTTCGTAGCGGCGCTTATCCTCAGCTGCCATTCGCTTGTACGGTTCTCGCTCCTCTTCTGGCATTTGACGCCACAATCGACCGCAGAGCGCAGAGCATTCATTGTGAGACATCTGATATGTCGAGAGTAGCTCTGTCCGCTTCGACATGTACATGAGATTGTACGCTGTCTTCGGTCGTCGTGGTGGACCGCACTTCCGCTTTTTACGTCCAGCCGCCGGTGCTTTCACCATTCCTTGCACCACTTCTCGGACAACCTCAGGGTCATCATCAGTTTGCTCTTCTTGAACCTTCCGCTTTCGTGTCCGTCTCTTAGTCGGATCATGATCGACAGCTTGCTTCCCTTCTTGTTGCACTAAATAAGTCTCCATTTCCGCTTCAAAACGATCCACGTCTTCTTTGGCCTTGCGTTGGTACGAGGCACGCTCATTCTCACTTAGAGCCTTCCACGCTGCGCCAATCTCACGCATTATTTCAGAGTTCTTTACATCGGGATGCTGTACAGCTAGTTTTTTTCGCTCTCTTGAAAGAAAACAATTGTACGCGTTCATAGGCAGTCGCGGTGCTGCTGCATCTCGGCGAGCGAGACGTCTCAGTTCATCTAAACGCACATGGGCACGCTGAACTGCCGCATCCATGTAGGCTGGGGGGTTGTAAGCGTTCATTTCCGTCTTATATCGCCGCTCGTCTTGCATGGCAAGTTCGTACCATTCATTCTTGTCGCCATCACTGAGCCGTTTCCACAGCTGACTCATTTCAGCACGAAATTCGTTAATAGTCATGTTCAACAGCGTAAAGCTCTCGCGGTTGTAACTCATAAATAACTGAAAACCCGTTTTCGCAGGCTTGGGAGCGAATGGGTCTTTCAGTGGCGCCTTTAGCGCAGGTAGAATTTCAGGTGTCGCCACGAGCGTCGGCTGGAAGCGTGCTATTTCCTCTTGAAAGCGGAGCTTATCTTTCGCAGCCATGTCCTCCCACTTTTGCCGCTCGTTTTCTGGCAGTGCTCTCCACTGCCGCCCCACTTCTCTCGATACGAGAGGAGCAGCTAAAAACGGGTCGGTAGCAATAACTTCGGGACGTCGACTCTTCCAGAAACAAATGTAGGCCGTGTCAGGCTGGCGCGGTTCGTTTGCCTGCTTCTTTCGTTTAGTCGACCGTTGTGGGCCTTCTGGTTGCTGTTGGAAGGTGCAAGGATCGTGAGTACGTGTTTACAGCACCGCATTTGACTATTTAAACTTACCCCATCAACTTGCTGCTGATGGCGGGTGTGCTGGCGTGCTTGAGTATGATAGCGCGCCTTGTCGAATTGCGCCAACTCCATCCAAGGCTTGCGCTCGCTAGCCGTGAGCGCCTTCCACTGACGCCCCATCTCCGCCGAGACTTGCTGCACGGACCACGAAGGATGCGCCTTCACTATCTCTTCGCGGCGTCCAGCGGAGAAGTGCAAGTAGGCATTCTTGTGGGGTGTTATCACCTTCACCTCTCGAGGTAGCTGCGTCTCCATGTTTGCTGGCACTTTTAACTCCACTACCCCCCCCGATAAAAAGAATATGGTTTTGTCCAATCAGAATGCATACATGTGTCACAATTTGGTTTGAAGCAATTGTCTTCAGACGATTGCTTGAAGAATACAGCCAGACCTCTCTCTACGCACTGCGTCGCCTCAGTACGTACTTCTGTATTATCTAGCACAGGCGTTGTCCACACTTTGATGACATGCCCGATCGTTAACTTTGTGTAGCTGTCGGGACCTGTTCGAGCAAAGGAAGCTCTTTTCGACACGATCTCGTATGTGGAGATCCCCAGGGAAGAAGCCCAAGAACCCCCAGTCGAAAATTCACACAGAATCACATTTTCCACGGTTGAGCTCGGGACGAACGTTCTCACATCCACTTGTTGAAGAAGCAGCGACGATCCATGTCGAATCTCTATCCGACTTCGCCTTGCGAGTCCCAGAACCCAGCTCTCAGCCGATCGGGGACTTATCCAGTCAAGAAACAGAAAGCGAGCCGCCCTATGATCGCATACCGTTGTCGTCGTGTGCAACTACAGTTTTCGTGGACATCAATCCCAAAACAGCTCCCACGCTTCCACCATTGCTCCGTGGTCACCCCACGCTCTCGCTTCTCCAGCCACCCTCATACCGAGAAATTCACCACCTTCTGCCGCTCCGAGTCGACCTCTCCCTGAAACATCTACAAAAAGTACATTGACAGTAGCCTACAGACTACAGAACCCCTCATGTTGTAGGGGTTCCGGATTGTTTTTTCGACATGCTTTGAAGAATCCGACGGCTATGGTTCAGATGCAATTGCTGCTGTCGCGGATGTTACTCGAACTCAAGGAGCAGCCGCCCTGAAACTTCTCCAGGATTCTATGTAGTACGAGCCCCAGTTCGTGACGAATGG
>JAIKVB010000767.1:0-19449 GCA_024679045.1 Phytophthora brassicae
AATGTCACCAGGCTTCTCCGTGTACGACGACTCACCGATGGCTGCAATAGTGTACTCATGCTGGCCAGCCAGTTTCACAGCTTTTTCGAGGTCGGCATCGGAGATCGACCCGGTCGCAAGCAGACCGTTGAAGTATGTGAAGGAGTCATTGCCGACCAAGTTCTCAATCCCTTTACGAACAGAAACACCATGTGGGAACATCGCATTACCCGAGTGACCTTGCCAAGTAAGTGTCCACCCTCCACACTGGTATCCCACATTGTCCGCTGAATGACCGGTAAGGAAGACGGACGCACTCTTACTAAGCGGTAGGACATCGTCCTTGTTCTTAAGAAGTACGATGGACTCACGCGCCATCTCTAATGCCGTCTCCTGATCCTTTTCATTGCCCACCATTGATACGAAGTCCTTACCGGGCACTGGGTTCTCGTACAGTCCAAGCTGGAGCTTCAGCTTGATGACACGCTTAGCCGACTCACGTAGTCGTTCTTCCTGCTCAGTATTCTCCTTGAGCATCTTAAGACCATACGCAATAAATTCCGTGTCCAAAGGCACCATACTCATATCAATTGACGTGTGTTTAAGAGACGTAGCCACCGCTTCTTCTCGAGTCTTTGAAACGCGGTGAAAGTCGTGAAGGTTGTAGATTTCATTCCAGTCGGACACCAAAACGCCGTTGAATCCCAAATCTGCGCGTAGAAGGTCGTTGAGGATCCTGGAGCTAGCGATCACCGGGTCACCATTTAAAGAAATGTAATTCTCCATCATAGTCAGTGCACCAGCTTCTAGTGCAGCCTTGAACGGCGGCAGAAAGTAGTTAAGCAGGTCAAAGTCTCCCATGGCGACGTTGTCTCTATCGTGACCTGTCGGTGTCTTTGAGTAGCCAATGAAGTGTTTAATACAGGCAGCAGTCTGGTTGTAGCTCTGGAGACCGTGGACATACGCAGCACCCAGGACGGAAGCCAAGTACGGGTCTTCTCCAAACGTCTCGTAAGTACGAGCCCAGAGAGAGTTCTGCGAAGAAGCCAAGTACGGGTCTTCTCCAAACGTCTCGTAAGTACGAGCCCAGAGAGAGTTCTGCGAGACATCAAGGATCGGTCCGAAGATCCACGGGATCCCAGCAGCATTAGTGTCTCGAGCAGTGATCCGGCCGACCTCATGAATCAACTCGAGGTTAAAGCTCGCGCCGCTGTTAATTTGCTGTGGAAAGAGTACAGCTTCAGTAACGTAACTAGCGCCATGGATCGAGTCGATACCATAGATGACAGGGTGGCCTCCGTTCTCCTCCATTGTAATCTCTTGGATCCGTTGAATGAGGGAACGGAACTCAGTAGCACTGTAGCCGTAGCTGTTATTAAACGGTTGTTCCCCTAGGAACGTATTGAGATACGACCCAATATGCAACTTGGCGAACGCGCGTACTTTCGTCTCGTTCAACTTGTGGGTATTGATGATGGTGCTTAGATCGAGCTGCGTCATTTGACCCAGTACTTCTGCTGTAGAGAAGCTGTCTACAATGGCTTGAGCTTGAGCGTTGTACGAGTTGAAATCTCCCGTAGTTCGAGCTGTTGAGACTCCAGACAGGGAAAGCAACGCTGTTGCCACCAAAAGCTTCATCATTGCACTGGTTGTCTTCGGTTGACTGAGGAAATTGAGGAATGAGCTCTCGGTTCACAGTCGTCGGAAAGCCTTTAACTAGTTCAATGTATGGAATTGTTTATGGTTCGTATTCAGAGAATTACGCTTTGTGGTATACGATGGAGATGATGCAATAGTATATTTTAGTTACTCACGTGATGATACACTCAAATTTATCATTTCCAACACTGACGCTTAGTGGACAATTCCACACTTTTTGAACTGCCTGTATCTACAATACACGTAGAGTGACTGTGTGACTCTAGTTGAATTATGATCGCGTTAGGCTCATTTACGATAGTGACATCGTGCGACTCTAGTAGCATTTACTTCAAACCAGTGGCTACAATTGGTATGAGTTGTAGCTAGACTAGACTCTAAACTCTCGACTCTCGACTGGTGGGCACCTTCTAGTAGCATCAGCTTGATAGCATAAGCGTATGAAATAGAAACCAGTAGACACTTTGTCTGTAAGATTAAGACAAATTCTGAATGAAAAAGTCAAGCGATTCGTCCAATGTCGGTAGCTCCTCCAGAGCGGAATTTACGTCTTGAAACCGGAAACACGACGTCACCGAGAAGGAGAAGCTCCGTCATTGTCCGTAATGAACCCGAAACTCTTGTCTTCCAGCTCAACTGGCGTAAGGAGAAGCTCCGTCATTGTCCGTAATGAACCCGAAACTCTTGTCTTCCAGCTCAACTGGCGTCAGTGTTGGACGTTGGAGCTCTGTATTGATGTATTTTGCGGCAGTTCTGGATGGAGTCACAACTACAACTCGCTTCACCTCAACAGGACTTCGACGTACGTGTTTATTGCGCAGATGGAGTCACAACTACAACTCGCTTCACCTCAACAGGACTTCGACGTACGTGTTTATTGCGCAAATCGGACGATGAACTGATGATCGTGTGTAGAGCGAATACATCGTGGTCGATGCGGTGTTCACGCCGCAGACGAATGATTTTACCCGTTTGGATGCCGTGAAGTCTACGAGAGACTTTTTCCTGGTATTTCTGAGCGTGTGTTTGCACTTGACGTACCGAACGAGTTGCGATGTACTCGGTGATGGCTTTCCAGGGTCCGTGAGGGAATTTTTTGAGTGCATTTAAGAAGCGATCGTGTTCTTCTAGAGACCAGACGCCCACCGCATGACTCGAAAGTGTTGATTTAGTTGATAACGAGGTGTTAGTGGCTAGTGTAGAACTCAACATTATAGTAGTGAGCAGGTACTTGAGACTCGTGTTGTTGCAATACGAGAAATGGGGGAATGATTTCTGACAAAAAAAGAATGAAAGACTTTGGCTGTTTCTTAAGTGGCAGTCCAGATACCATCTCTCAAGTCTCCAGTAGTGACTGATTCAAGTGCTCATTTGCCAGGATTGTGGTCAGCACTTTCTTGACGAAATTCCGTTCGCGAACGTCACTGAACTAAATTGTCGAGACGATAAGTGATCGACAGGCCTCAACTTGAACCAATACCGGAAGTAATACCGGTATAGTCATGCTACTTCTTGTTACCCTCCTCATGCAAAGTGCTCCTTCCTCTGACCAGAACTCAGCTTGTCAACCAAAGTTTAAGATCAAACACGAACTTTTTATGACTTTTTCATTCAGTTTCGAACAGTAAAAGATTGAAGCTTCTCGTGCCCGTTCTCCAAGATATCTACCCAATCTACCACTAAACGTACCCTTCTCTTCTCTCTCTTCTCTCTACTTGTTCCGATGGAAAAAGGAATTGCGAGGGTTCTGGTCACTGTGATTGCTACGACTGGAGCGGAAAATACTCGATCGATAGCTACTTGGACTCCCAGACGACGACATGGCCGAACTGGAATCCATCGGTGACAGACTCATCGTTGACGCTGACATTCGACTAGTTGAATTCGTGTTAGCAAGGATAGAAATGCGCTGGAAATCCTCCACTTCCATCATAGGAGAACGTTCCATACGCGAATGCGAGGCCGTTAAGCGTTGACTGCCATTTCCTTCCAATTGAGACAGTGTAATTCTCATACTTGTACCAATAAATTCCTTTGTATGAACATGAACTTGAACATCCGGTCGTTCGGCTAATTTCGGGATCACAAGTTGCATAAACCCATCCAACATCATCGGTGTGACGTATTTCAGTTCTACACCCATTGGGAACGTATCCGACACGATTGGGCCTCCATCCAACACGTTTTTCAACCATCGTGTCATATAATCCAACTTCTTTGGATTTCCTTGAGCCCAATCCGTCAGTAAACGTTTCCACGGCACAGAACCCAATGAATAATGCATTGGCGGTGGATAATTCCGGATTTCTTCCCAATGATCTTTCACTCGACGAGCATTTCCTTTACTCGAGACTTTACTCTTGGCATGAGAGATTCGTGCAGCACTTTTCAGTAACAAATGATGAGCTTCTGCTGCTTTCTGGTCCATAATTCCATTCGCTGCTGCTGTAGCCAAGAGCGATTTCTCCGACACAAGAGACGTCAGTGAACCACGACCACCATTAGTTGGCATAGCAGCAGCGTTTACTTGAATAATACTGCCAATATCCGTCGGCAATTCACGCGTTTCGCAAATATACGACCGCAACTTCTCGTATTCCGCTTCAATCGCCGCCAAATACGTCAAATCTTTACTTTCTTGGTCCCGATGCGCTAATTTCTGCACTTGTTCGCCCACTTCTTTAGATTGTTGCCAATTCTTTAAAGTACGATTTTCCGTCTTTAATTTCTGGATTTCATCTTCACGTTTCTCCAATTGTTGACGCAGTTTCTCGTTCTCTTCATGAAGAGCAGTAATCACTTCATGACTTTCATCTAAAATGCCACTTGTACCACTAAATCGACCAGTAATTATCGATCCACGTGTGGAGTTGGTACTGTTTGTACCACTATTTAATGTTTGTGGTACATCTGAAGGATTTAACGCCCGAGTTTTACCGGAAGGAGACGTCTTGGTACCAGGTTGTACCTGTTTCCTATCCAATTTCATCTGCAATTGCGCAACTTTCGAGCCCAGTGCTTTGTACGCCTTTTCCTTTTCCATTTTACGTAAAAACACTAAACGCAAGAGCGAAAAGCGGAAAAAGCCTTGTAGTCTTCGTACAGCCGCCAGTTTCTTAAGATAACGCTGACGTTCCGTGTGCATCCGACAGAACGCTTGGAACCGCATGATGCTGTAGTCAAACTTCAAGACACGATACATTTTGCGCGCAGCGTGGCCACGCGTTTGCGCTTGTAGACGGACCATCCCTTGGCGCAACGTCAAGTACCGTTCATGCACCACATAGCGTCGCCAATACTTCTGGATGACGCCAATTTGTTCTTTCTTGCGTAAAAAACGTCGACGCATTAGCCAGCAGCGCACATTCTTTTGCAACACAATGGCGTATTTACGCAACGCCCAGCCACGCTTCGTTTCCAGCTCTTCAAGCACTCCTTCACGGAAATAAACGCGTGTCAGACCCACTTGATAGTCCTGAATATTGCGCTTTGGTAGCAGTTTCTCCATCATCTCTTCACACTGTGATTTAATGTGTTCCGAGTCCGACGCGCTCAAGAATTTGCTCTGTGTGGGTACTGCACCCGTTTGCAGGACCCGAAACTTCTTTAAACACTCCAAATGTGGTAAACGACTTGGATAAGCACTACGAGAGACACGAATGGCTTCAATGACGCCTGCACAGCGTAATTGACTCACAATATCGCCATGAGAGAAACAATGAGCACTTTTCAGTGGATTTGGCTTCAAACAACGGACATAATGGACTTCAGTACGTCCAATTTTCTCCATCAATTGTGAAAGACTCTCTTTGAATTGGGTACCCACTGTAGTCCGTCGTGTTTGAGCGTGACCTCCTTTCTTTGTCGTCGTACTACTACGTGTTCTGGTAGAAGTACTAACTGTACCATTGACATCATCCGTGAACATTTTTGACAGGATTTTCAGTGTAGATTTGCTCATACACTGTTTAATATCCGGTAGAATCGCATCGCGATGTTTCTCCAAGAACCCTGACGCGTCATACGTCACTTTCCCAGCATAATGGTAGACGGAGAAAGCGCATTTATTCAATCGCGGAGTCTCTAAGAGAGGATTATTCTCCATCACAGCTCCCAATTTACTCGCAAATGACGCGTCTGTGCCTGTCACAAGCAGCGATTCTTCATTCAAGAAGCTGATAACTCCTAAACGGCCTTCAATGAGGTTCAAAACGTCTTGATTGTCTGCAAAAGTAATGTGCGACCACGAAATATTCTCCTCTTCGTACTCGATTTGCACCGTCTTTAACACATCTTGTACAAATTTTTGCTGCAATTTTTCATTGGCATAATTGATACAAAATTGTTCAAATGAATTTTTTTCGAAATGTTCAAAGCCGAAAATGTCTAAAATGCCAATAAAGGACCCAGCATTTGTCGTTTTCACTCCAATTGTCTGGTTAATTTGCTCCACAAGCCATAGAAACAACTTGGAATACAAACTTTTCGCTAAAGCATCACGACAATCAGCTGCTTGGTCTTGAGTCATTGGCTTTAAAATCACTTCACGACCTACAAACACATTGCGGTTACAAACGGCACGTTCTAGTGCTTCAACTTCCACTCCCAGAAGACGACAAGCTACACTAAAGTGCTTTAAATCCACCAATTGGGACGCATCCACATCTCCATTGCGAGTAGTAAACGCCGTTTCTCCTAGATGCAAAACTGCACCTAAAATCTGGATAATTTCCAGTTGTAAAGGCTGTTCAATGCCCACAAGTTCCAGAGCTTCACGTGTCCGACTTAAATCGCCTTCATCGTCTCCATCTGGAGCTGTCGTTTGAACAGAAACGTACTTGAAAGAGTCCACCATATTCAATTCTAACTCTGGAAAATTATTGCGTTGCGCCAATAATTGGTAGAAAATGTGAAAATTGCGTTCACCATCGGCTTGTGTTGTCACGCGACTTTTTTCCAGTAAATACGTACGAGATCGCGCACCAATTAATTGTCCTTCAATTGTGAATTGCAATTCAGTGAATTTTCCAAAACGACTGGAATTGTCATTACGCACAGTTTTGGCATTCCCAAAGGATTCAAGTAGCGGATTCGCTTGAATGATCTGCTGAATGACTTTCGAATTGGAATTTGTAGCCAAAGCAGCTAAATGACTCATGACGATCTTGGTCGTCTCTGTTTTCCCAGCTCCAGATTCGCCAGAGACCAAAATACTTTGATTCTCCTGTTTCTGTCGCATGTTGAAAAAAGCTTCCATGGACACAGCGTAGACGTGTGGAGGTTTGTTTTCACGCTTACCATCACTAAATCTCTCCATTATCGACTTGGAATACAAATCCAGCCATTGGTACGGGTTCACTGCGATACAAATACGACCAGTATACGTATCTAGACAATTATTGGAAACGAAATAGAATACAATACAATAATTGTAATTCATATTAGTACAAAAAATCCAGGATAATTTTTGCGCAAAAGAGCAACGTACATGGTAGTTTCTTGAAAAACCTCTTTCTGAGATTATAGAGAATAGACGCTTCGTGCAAATGATCGATGAGGTAACGAAATAGAATACAATACAATAATTGTAATTCATATTAGTGCAAAAAATCCAGGATAATTTTTGCGCAAAAGAGCAACGTACATGGCAATTTCTTGAAAAACCTCTTTCTGAGATTATAGAGAATAGACGCTTCGTGCAAATGATCGATGAGGATCATATCCTCGAAGCCATTTGCACTCTCGTTTGTGTTTTGCAGTGGTAGAGACAGATTATTGTCGCCCATCTCCACTGACGTGTTTTTTGCGCTTAGCGCTTGCAATACTGACGCGTCAGTGAGGTCCACAAGCCGCTGAGAGCCCGCAAAAGCCTTAAGTTCGCGTTCGGACGGAATAAACTCCAATAAGGAGACGTCAAGTGAACCCACAACTTCATCCAGACGCACTGTGAGTTGCTTACCGTCGCTATTGGAACCGCAAATTACACCAGGGAGCCACACGTGTTCGGCATCCGGTGCAAATACCTGCAAAAAGGAAGGATAAACATTAGCGCAAAAAGGAGAGACAGGGGGGAAATCTTTTGCACCTTTATCCCCTCCATGGCTTTTCACTATGCTTCACGTTGCCAACTGACGCCGTCGATTTGCGCAAATTTGCACTCGTTGTCTGTTCGAATGAACGTTCTCCTTTTTGCTCCCCCAATCAGAGGGCAATGATATGGGTACATTGGTGTGTTGTACACAGTTTGGGATGCAAGCTTTTCTCCCTATTTTCTCCGTGTTTACGGCTTGTCGAGGGTTGAGGCTGACACTCGTCAATTCATCTGATATCTAGAGACTAATACTGGCGCTATGGGGTCAGGTGGTGACGGTGCTAATGAGTTGCAGTCACTCAAAAACAGCGGACCAAAAAGCCTGCGCAAATTTGCATTCCTGATGTGGTCCACGTGAATTATTTTGCATTAGCGCAAAAATTCGGTGGCCATGCTGTTGCGCTCGCGCTTCGCCACGCGGTTTGCGCACGGAACCCGCGCTCGTTTCCACGTCTCCACGTGTACAAGTCAGCAATTAGGATGTTATACAGACGAAGACACGTCCTGGGACTGGATGAAGGATCCAGAGAACCCGCGGATGAAACAGTTCCTCCAGGTGCAACGCGTAAATTTGCGCAGATATTTGCAGCTTCTAACCGCTTTAAACCATATTTTTTGCAGTTGGAGCGCAATTATCTCGCAAATCAAGTATCGAAGCCTAAATTTCGCAAAGTGGAGCGCGCACTTAACGTCGAATTGCGTAACCGTCTTTTGCGCGAAAACTTTAGCATCCCCGAATGTATCGGTAAGTACGAATATTTCATCAAGCAAGCGCCTAATGAGAACTTCCCAGTGTATTATCGACGTCTTCGAGGATCTGAAGCGCATGAGATGGTGTTGAATCAGAACGTGGAAAAAATTGCGCTAAATCACGAGTTCCAGTTCGTTGCAGGCATGAAAATCTCTCCCGATGCTGCGCAAATGTTGCTAGTGATGGAGAACGAGAGTGAAAAGTGTTGCGTAGTGCTAAAAGATTTGCGGACCGGAAAGTTGCAGCCACTTGGGGACGTTCGCGACGTGAAAAACGTCGAATGGGGTGCGTCCGTTTTGCGCAAAACCGTCTTTTATTACACAAAAGTGGACTGCAACGGACGTCCTTTTGCTGTTTATAGGTACAATCTGACGACACACAAACAAGAAAAGGTAATGACCAAAATTTGTTGCATTTGCACAAAAATTGACTAAAGAAGGAGGTGGTTACTCAACAATTGACTAAACAAGGGCCTTTTGCCGTTTATAGGTACAATCTGACGACACACAAACAAGAAAAGGTAAAGTGCCCAAAATGTGTTGCATTTGCACAAAAATTGACTAAAGAAGGAGGTGGTTACTCAACAATTGACTAAACAAGGATGTGGTTACTCTTTTTTAGCTGTATGAAGAGCAGGATGAAGCGTTTTTCGTCGACGTGTCATTGACAAAAGACGGAGCATATGTACTAATCAACTGCAACTCGAAGAATACGTCCGAGATTTACGCTCTGGACAGCCAAAACGCACAAGCGCAACCGCAATTATTGCGTCTACGAGACTCTGGGACGTTGTACTTTGCAGATCATGCTGTTGGGCAGTTTTTCATCGTCACAAATGCTGATGGAGCATTAAACTACAAGATTGCAACGTTTAAATGGCTACATTCTTCAATGAACCAATGGGAGACGCTTGTTCCTGAACACAAAGACGTGAAAATTGAAGATTTGGATCTTTTTCAAAAGTATTTGGTGCTTTACGAACGAGTTAACAGTATTCCACGTATTCGAGTGTATCCATTGGGTACCAACTCTTCTCCAGCGTATTTTATTCCATTACCAAAAGAACACGAGATCTGCCGCATTTCTCCAGGAGTAAATCGAGATTATGACGCTCATTGTGTACGATTTCAAGTCTCCACTCCTCTCGTGCCTGAAATCGTCTTTAATTACGATATGAAGACGAAAAAGTTGCACAAACTGAAGGAAACCGAGCTGACTGATCGCTCAATGAAGCAAAAACACAAGAATGGCAGTAAAAAGACGGCAATTTCATCGTTTGAACCGGAAAAATACGTCTCTCAACGCTGTTTTGTACCGAGTATGAGCAGTTTAGGCGTGGAAATCCCTCTCACTCTCATTCATCGTCGTGATCTTACTCTTAATGGTCAAAATCCGACACTTCTCATTGGATATGGAGCTTATGGTACCAACTTGGAAGCTGATTTTGAACTGGAACATTTGAGTCTTTTAGAACGTGGATGGGTCATCGCTCTGGCTCATTCTCGTGGAGGGGGAGAACTTGGTTTACAGTGGTATAAAGCAGGTAAAGGACTGCAGAAACGTCATACTTTTGATGATTATGTATCATGTACCCATTATCTACTGGATTCAGGTTACACCAGCCCTCCCAAACTTGCTGGTAAAGGAGTCAGTGCTGGTGGATTAGTTATGGGGTACGTTGCAAATGAGTACCCCCAATTGTACCAGGCTTTGGTTATGAAAGTACCCTTTGTGGATATTTTGGCTACCATGAAAGACCCAAATTTGCCACTTACAGTACACGAATACGACGAATGGGGGGATCCAAATGACCCAAAAACCCATAATTACATTCACTCTTACGCTCCATGTGAAAATGTACGAAAAACCCAAAAATATCCTGCTATGTTCGTGACTGGGAGTTTAAATGACACGCGAGTGCAATTCTGGGAACCTGCAAAATGGGTTTATCAGTTGCGCAAAACGCAAACTTTACTGTCAAAAGATGAGAAACGTCTTATGTTGCTAAAAATGAGCCAAGAAGACGGCCATTTCGGTGGTGGAGGACGTTTCGAACAGTTGGAGGAGAGTGCAATGGAAATAGCTTTCCTTTATCAAGCGCTAAATCTGCCATTTGCACACTAAGTTTTTTTTATCAATATAGATCTTTTTTGCGTAAAACAAAAACATTTTTAGCGCAAAAACCGACATGTCGAACACGACGCAAACTCTTGAGAAGGATGTGGCGCAAATGGAAGAGCGCTTAGCGAATGTGAAAGTTACAGTTGCAGGGGAGAAAGAAGCTTGGCGTCGTAGTTTCCGGACTGGTAAACGTGGTACAAAGTGGCAAAGTGCAAAACTCCCAAGTGAAAACACTACGAAGAGTGAAGATGTGACTTTAATGCCTGATTATTGGGATGTTCTCGAACTTGCGCAATTTCTGAAAGCCAAAGAACTCGAAAGTTTTGCGCAAATCATCATGTCGGAGCAAATCACTGGTAAAAAACTACTTGATACTCCAGTTCTTAAGCTTCAGAAACTGTTTAAAACTGTAGCAAATGATTCGAACTGGAAATTGTTCCAGAAAGAGTACATGAAGCTCAAGAAACACCAACAACAGCTCGAAAAAGCAGTTAATTCGGACCATTCGCAGCCCAATTCTTGTCGTTCTTTAGTCTCAAATGATCGTCAAACTTCAGTGATAAACTCAGCTACTTCAGGTTTAATTTTCCCATTAATTTCGCCTCGACTTCCAGTTACAAACAGTGCAACAACTCAAGTGCAAAAACCAGCAAAACATCCATCCAAAAAATCGTCATTTTCTTTGCGCAAACCAGCAGCTTCAAATAATATTCCAATTGCAACTTGTTGGAAGTGCAAAACGCGATTTTTCCGTCCGCATTGTAGAAAATCAGTAGCTAAAACTTCTGGTTCGAACGTTTCCGTTTCTTCGTCTTTGCGAGCGTCATTTGTAGCTCGAGCTTATTGTTCCGAAGCTTGTGAAGAGAACATCAAAGCCACTGATCTTTGCATTTCTACTTGTGTTAAAGTCACGATAAACAATTCAGTTCAAGAGAAAATTAAACACACTCAATCATCTCGTGGATTAACGTTAAAATCCTCCGTTGAGCTAGATTTAGTCGAAGATGGAGTACCTAATTTGCAAACGAAAACTTTTGCGCAACCTTTTCGTCCAGAAAATCCAAATGGTTTTAATTTCTTGCGTGTTGCAGCTTCAAAGCGCAAAACTTCTGCTATAGACCTTTTCGTCCAGAAAATCCAAATGGTTTTAATTTCTTGCGTGTTGCAGCTTCAAAGCGCAAAATTTCTCCAGTTGCAGAAAGTAATTTATCCAATGCGATATCTTACGGTAAACAAAATCGCAGTGGAAATGGGGCGGAAAACTTCACACTGTACCCATTAGTGACGTCTCTTGGTATTATAAATAACTTACCAACTACCTTAAAAATCGACACGTCGGCCTTAAAACAGTGTAAAGTATACCAACAGTCCAAGTACAAGTTAGATCCTGATCTGTTTCAAGCTCGTTTAGAGACGTTTTCAAGTTGTTTTGGTGCTAACGTTACTGGTAATTTACGTGCTGTTGACGCTGGTCGAGGTAATTTACTTCGTCTCCAGGAGTATTTTACGGTTCGATCACTATATCGACTGAGTTTAACTTCGCACATGTGGTACGACTTAATTACGAAATCTTCGCCTTTTAGTGACGCACTTTGGAGTGTTCATGTGCTGCGTACATGGCGAAGATCAGAAGAGTTTTTGCAGATTATTAACGTACTTAAGAAACCCGAGCGACCGCGACGGATGTTGCAGCTATTAACTCGTCATATATCTCGCCTTGTGGTGGAGAATATGAAAGTGTTATTGAATCCTGATACTTGGCAATTGGCTACAGTGATGACTCTTAAAGAGAGTCATAGTATGCGATCCATGTACAAGCTGATAAGAAGACGAGAACTGGACGAAATAGAGATCAAAGAGGGTCTTCCCACTGCTGAATTGTACGAACAAATCACGGTAATTTACACTCAAGCGGGGGAAATCGTGGCTGTGTGTGCTCGACAGCTCATTCGTCCATTAGATCCCATGGCGCTACTTACTGATATCCTACATGGTCTTAAGAACGGGACACTTGATCGTGTGCACTGTCGACGTCTTCGTCTCTTTTCTCAGTCGAATCGACTGCCATTCGAGCAGTGGGTGAAGCTGCCGTACTGCAGTCGCTCTGTTGTTGAATTCTTCTGGTCTACATCAGACAAGGAAGACGATGTGAATGTACCGTTAGAGTTTCCTATGTGGCACCAGAAGATTCTTAGCAAACTCCAGCACGCGCTACAGCAACGTCTTCTAGGCAAAGACAGCATCAAATTGGTCCTTAAAGTCGCTCATGATCAGAACGCGTCAGCTGCTAATCTTCGTTCATTGGAGAAGTTTCTCTTGCGCTGTCATACACACGCTAGCAATTAGCATTGCATTTGATCAGTAACAAATGGCTACATGTACATGTATCTTGATTACCCTATGCGATTTATTGATTACGCGCGCGACCATCGACGGTACACTGTACCGATCCATGGATATCCTTCGCCGTCACACTTTTTGATGGCTACATGCGTCGTGGACTGTATGTAGGCTCGACTGTCCCCTATTGTTCAATTTTCAAAGCTTCATTCGCTGTACAGTAGTCGACAGCGAAGTGTGTAACAACCAAATGGCAACCTGGCAATCTATTAACTCTAGCCCACTGAAGGGGCGATCTTCACTATGCCTGTGAGTCGTGGTCGATGTGGCTACATTTTGAAACATCCAATTGGTGAAGTGTACCCTATTGATCATCCTGTTCTAACTAATAGTTGCCGTTGCTTCCGTCGATATCAAGTATAGCAGGATTATTATTTAATGGAGTAACAAACCTCGATTAAGCATATTATATTAGGTGGGTTTCGATCGTTATTAGAATATTGCTTACCGATGATAAATCTTCGTATTCGGGTCGGAGCCAAATGAGACTAACACAGAAGGATCGTTGCCAAAACGCACCAGTCTTAGAATATTTACACAAAACACGTCTTGATCGATCGTTTTGTGGCTCTTACACTTTATTTTACCCTATTTTCAGTATCAAGTTGGCCGATTTTGGTATCAAATATAGCAGCAGACTGGGATATCAAAATATTGTATAATATCAAGTTGGCCGATTTTGGTATCAAATATAGCAGCAGACTGGGATATCAAAATATTGTATATTTTTGACCATTCATATCAAATACAGCAGGATATCACCTAAGGGAGGGATCATTTAGGACAGGATGATCTGTACTAAGCTTCACTGCAAAATATGAAACGATAAAAGCGAGCAGACCTACGCGGGATCACCTCAGAGTTTATATTCGTCGCCTTTTGATTGCTGATGACGTGACCCACTCATTGACTTCAAGCCACCACTACGAGCAATGTAATCGTGGGGTAAGACACTTCGTCTACAAGTCTTTAGATACCACTTAGATTCTCGCCCTCCCATGCGAAATGTTTGACACAAAGCCCGAGCTGACCGAGTGCGTCAGTCAGACAAGTGTACCGTACAGTATCACTCGAATCCAATCATCATTGCAGTAGAGAGTGGGGCCCCGCCCGACAGCAGCAGTCCATCCCTCAGTTCGCAATTCGCCCCGAAGCACACAACCAATAGATCACTTGACAATCAAACCATGTTGAATAGCGCCACACACCACATTGAACGCGGTCTCTGGTCAGGTGACGAGCACGATCGTTTCTTAGATGGACTCAAGCTTTATCCACATGGACCATGGAAGAAGATCGCTGGTTATGTGGGCTCTCGCTCGCCACGTCAGGTGCAAACACATGCGCAAAAGTACTACGAGAAGGTGGGAAGACGTCTTCGTGGTTTGCGAAAAGACCGCAAGAAGCTCGTGCGTCCTGAACATCGTCTAGATGAAGATATGGTGCAGCTTTGCGAACTTGCCAAGGATCAGAAGGATTCGACGCTTGTTAGTCGTCTACGAGCACCATTATCATCTCCTTCCAGCTGTGAATTGGTGGATAAGGAGAAATCATTTACCGGTACAGAGGAATTGCAGACGAACTCAGACAGTGACGCAATAGTGGATTTTGATGACTCATATCTGGATTTCCTCATTGAAGTGCTGGGCGACATGGACGCGAGTACAGGAGATTATGTGACATGAACGTTGTCTTTCGTACTATACTAGTATTGTATAAATTCTGGCAGAGAAATAAATTTTAAGTTATCAAGTGATTTTACCAGTACTGTTAGCTTGCTGGTGGTGAAGAGAAAGGGCGACGTTGCAATCTGATTGGCGAATAGCAAAAAGATAATGTGGTGCACACTAATTGCAACATCATGGGTACAGTTTTTTATAGAGAAGAAAACCATACTTCGAAAGTACCACCTAGCTCCAGAGCGCAATTAGAGCCACAACCGTCGTCAGTAACGACCACGTTGCACTGGAAGACATTGCGCTACTAGTTACGATACTTCCACTGCTTTCAGTGATCTCTGCACCAATACGCGACTTGCTGCTGCTGGTGTCGCCTGCGTCGTATGCGCTTTGGTCTGCGGCTGAAATGACTGGAATTGTCGACAGATCCACATTCAACTGGGCCGACGCGTCACCATGGCCTCCAGCCTGCAGCACCGTCCACAGAGCCGAATTCTCCACAGCCAGACGAGGAGCGCCTGTCTCAAATCCTTCCGAACAGCTGGAGCCCTGACTCACCACCTCCCACTCCTTACGATTGTCACTTTTGACGCAAGCCACGTGTGTGATGCTGGACGCGTTCGTCACTCCATACCAGCGACCATTAACAGCCGAGAGATACACAGCTGATGAAGTGGCTACATCCGGTTCATTCTCGGCCCAAGACCAAACCAAAGCGGCCATAATGGAGCCATCCAGTCCGTCCGGAGATAAAATGTTAACTCCTGCAGCCACGAGCGCCGGAAGAGTCAACGCGTTGACATCTGTGTTTGACGTAGTATTGCCAACACTCCTTGAACTTTCAGCGATTGTAGCGTAGCGTAATTCGCTGTTGAAAGCGCGTACCAAAGTGCCAGCGTTCATAATCTCTCCAAAAGTGCCGGATCCGTCGGATCTGCCTCTTGGGACGTCAGCCCAGCCGGCACACAACCCTCGCATGTAAAACATTTGGTCATTATCTTCAGGTGTCGATACCAAAATAAGTTGTTTGCCTTGACGAATGAGTTCTTCTAAAGTGAAGCCATTCCAATCACCACCAGCGTCTTGAAAGTTTGATGGCGAGAAGAGACGATCACCAAATGTGGTCGTGTAAAGCTCAAGTAGAGCGTCAGTCTGAGAGAAAGTGGTAACTTCTTCACCAATTTCAGTGTAGATGACGATCAAATCGTCCGGATGACTTGATAACCACGTAGCAATCTCAGCCAATGAATCGTTATGAAGACGTTGATCGTCCGCACGAATGCCACTGATTGACGGAAGACACCCCACAAGCGCTGAATTCCATTGAACGGTACTATCTTGACCACTTGCTTCTAGAACCGATTCCAATGCAGTCACTAGAGAAGTCGAAGCGCTGTCAGCGAAAGTCAGTTCTAAACTGGAGCAATGAGCGCTACGTAATGAAGACGCGAAGTAATGAACGTCCAGTTCAAGGAATCGCACACCCAGGTTTAACTGGTCTGTTATACTGAGGAACTGGTTGCTTGTACGCATGTACGAGTCGGAGTTGGAAGCATTCAACTGAGCATTAAAGAGCTGATCACGGTTACCGTAGCCGTATGCCTGTGTAATAACACTGTTGTGAGTTGCTGGCATCTCTGTATAACACAGCGTCTCTCCATACGACAAGTTACGCTGGTACGTAATGGCTCGAGCCACCCACGGTTCAATGAGTACCGTACCAGCTTCACACACTTCAGTGCATACGTCATCAGTATCGCAGAAGTTGACGAGTGTACACGTCACATTTTCAGGAGAAAATGTCTTGCTGGTTACTGCGTTGTTGTTTGATGTTGATCCAGTTGTAGAGTTGGAGCTTGAGAGCGTAAAAGAGGGTGGTGTACAAGTAGAGCCAAAGCTGCAGCTCTGGATAGTAGAGTACAGTGCTTTAAACTGCGATGCTGCGTTCTGACGGCCTGTAATCAACGTAAAGAGCTCCGCCATCGAGTTCCCTGACACATGCTTCGCCACAGTATCCACACTCTGTAGAAATGTCATCAGTCCTGATGCACAGCATGAAGCTGTGTAGTATGGGATCTCTCCACTAGAGAGACCACTAACGAGAGTGTTGGTTTCTAGGGACGAGCAGACGTCACTCTCAGAAGCAGCGTACAGTGGAACTCCAGCTTGGAACAGGATGGCGTTCAGTAGAGAAGATTCATCGCTCTTCACGACACCAGACAAATACGAGCTTAATGGTACAGAACAGAGCTGGTTACCGGTGCTTGTCGTAGTGCACATGGTCTGATGGAGACCGTTAATGAGAGTCAAGAGAGTCGACTCTAACGTTTGTCCCGTTGGCACAATGAGCTTCGCCACCTCCAAGTACCCGTTAAGTTCATTGCAGCATGTTGCATCACTGTCAAAGAGTGAGATGAGCGCAGGTAGAAGCGCTTCTAGACACGGTACTGCCTGTGTGTTCATGACGTTGCAGAATCCCTTTAAAGGGGTGTTACTATTGTCTCCATAAGATGATAAAACACTGGACAAGTCCACAACTCCCGCCTCGAAGCTACTACCGGTAGAACCCAGGACGCCGGCCAGAAGCAGGTTCAATACCTCGGTAAATGCTGCTGAGTCAGCTGAGTCTGCGCTCACGAGCGAGCTTAACCGGTAGAACCCAGGACGCCGGCCAGAAGCAGGTTCAATACCTCGGTAAACGCTGCTGAGTCGGCTGAGTCTGCGCTCACGAGCGAGCTTAGAGCCGAGAGGTCACACTGCGAATCGGAAGCTGCGATGGAAGGGAAGAGCTGTGCGATGTTGGTGGCGATACAGCCTTGTAGACCGGCGACGGATGGCAAAGCCGTTAGGTACGAGGACAATACACTACTGCTGGCGCTAGCGTTACAAGCTGCTTGATCGTCGGCCATGGTCGCTTGTTCCTGCAGTAGACGCGCGTAGACTTCTTGGTCGTCTGCACTCAGTTGACGGTGTTGTGTCCATGCTTGGGAAGATGGAAGTGCTGCAAAGGTTGCAAGTAGCAACAATGGACGAAGGAAAACCATAATGGCCCGAGTTCTTGCGTAGCTGACGGTCAGTTTGAAAGTGAACGGGAGTTGAGGTTTCGAGCCGTAAGACTCTCGATTACTGTATAATGAAGCCACGTTGAACCCGTTACTTCAGGGCAGATTTGCAGACACACCTCGATTATTACTAAAACCGTTGTTTAACCGTTATTTCAGGGTTCAGCTTGCTTAAATGACTGGTGCGGAAAATGGCAGCCGCATTACTTGCTCTTGAGATGTGCTGAGTATTCATATTGCCACATAGCATCAAGGTGACACCATGGAGGTTACCAGCCTGGTAATACCAGGTAACCTCCGAGGTAGTAGTTAATACAAGACGTTCGAACTGGGAGGCTGGCACCAAAGTGTACATGTACCCGTTGGGCACTTAATTTAAGCTTGAAGCGACTCCATTTTACGAGGGAAGCCCAGGAAGGCGCGGCTTTGGTCGCCGCGACATGAGATTACACAGACTACCGTAATCCTAACCGTCGGGGCGACTCGATTGGATATTTATCAGCAGTGACCTCAATTTTGCAGCACTGCCCTCAAATTGTTTCATTGGACAAAATAAAAGGTCTTCGCCGAACATCTCGTACGCAACGCGGGTTCTGTGTCGACGTCCAGGATCGGACCAATGAACAACGGGATCCCTGCAACTTTATCGCCACGAGCAGTGGCACACCCTTTCATAGACCATCTCCAAGGTTGAAGCTTCCGGCACCTCCGACGTAGTTGGCTCCGTGCACCGACGGGGTGGCAACCGTTCTCCTCTTACAGTACTTTTTTAAAACGAATGAGGCGTTTTTGAGGTCAGTACTAGTACTGATAAAAAGCCGACTCGATAATTACCACAGTCCCCCCCCTCCGCAGAAGTCTCGAGTACTTTAACGTGGGGCCAATAAAGACTGACAGGTTCCAGATTATATAGGCTGGAGACGCACAACGTAGCTTGCGTTGGTCGTTGGATTCGTGGGCGCCAGTCCATCCGAATAATACATTGAAGTGAAAAACATACATATGTATTGCAATATTTGTACTGAATAATTGATTTTTACGTGTCGACGAAAAATTAATATTACTGCCGTTCAGAACAATCAAAAGTTATTGTACCCCATGCTTTATTAATAACCCCCCTCCCTCTCGTCCAGTCAATCATGTAGCAAACGAGAGCAAACTGACAGCCAACCAAACCACTGTCTGTTTAGTCAGGTACAGCATGTGTTGTGCAGTCATCGGCAGGGCCTGCTTTTGATGATGTTGTCTTAATCCACCGTAAATCTGTACGAACAGTGTGATTCCGGTAACACAATCGAACGGTATCCGGTACTATTTCAAAGTTCAACCGTTACAAACGTTTGCATATAAAGTCCACGTTTCGGTATTTTACCGCACACTAAAATTCATCAAATTTGGAGAAAAAAAATGGGAAAAATGTGTGTGGGCCACATTTGATTTTATTGGAAACGCGTGGCCACAAAAGCAAACAATGTGGGGAAGATTCTGCGCGGGCTTGCGCGGGATCAATCGAGGTCTGTTCGCCGCGGCACGGAGCACTACGCGCTACGAACGACGCGAGCGAACGTGCGAGTAAACGGGGGAGTCGTCTACGTGCATCTCTCATGGTGAGTCCAGCATTTATGTATATTACTTGTGTTTGCTATTTATTAAAGTTTACTGTATGCAGACATCAAAAACGGTAGCCGGTAAGAAGCGGGCGGACTT
>JAIKVB010000768.1:0-19776 GCA_024679045.1 Phytophthora brassicae
GGCTGACCACCTCGAGTAGCTTCGGGTCAAACGAGTCCTTCACGGATGCGAGCGCCTTCGCTATCGACTCGCCGCTATCCGCACAAC
The DNA here is from genome assembly GCA_024679045.1 of Phytophthora brassicae. NCBI lineage: Eukaryota > Oomycota > Peronosporomycetes > Peronosporales > Peronosporaceae > Phytophthora > Phytophthora brassicae. Next base: position 88 of record JAIKVB010000768.1, read on the forward strand.
GTTGGCGCATGCGGGACTCGTACTGCGTCCGCGCCTTGCGCCACTTGACGATTGCTGCCTGGCTCCAATCCTCGAGCTTCGGGGCTTGGATGAACTCGAACACGGGCTGACTCACAGTCATGACGACGTCTCCGTCCGCGTCGCGTTGAGTCGTGCCAGACATTGCGGTCTTGGTCTGCTAAAGTTAACTTTGTAGTCAATTCCGCACAACAGTGCAAAAGCAAAAGTGAGATTGATTCGATTACCTCTCTACTCCGTCTTACCTTGTGGCCCTCGCGGCCACCAATTCCTAGAGAATCCGCAAACGCCTTCTCCGACGGCAGCCAGCTTCTGTCGAGTCCGGTCGGCAGCAAGCTTCCGTCGAGTCCGGTCGGCGACGAGGCGAGCGGTGCCCAAGCTCTGGCGCAAAGGATCCTATGATCTGTTACATATGGGGGTCAATTGTTCTACTACTCCACGTATTGGCAGCACAGCGGGCAGCAAACAACAGCGTTATGGGATGTCGGTCGATTACCCGACCTTGGTTTTCAAACGGCAAGGAACCATGCTCAAGTCTTGTGTTTGATTGCAGTTCACAACCCCAGATCAGACATCATTTGATAAGCTGGATTACAATGCGCTCAACACTGGCAATTGTCCATTGCCCAGAGTTAGTGATGCCTCCTGACTTTCAGCAGCTCCAGAACTTGGTGGTTTTTCATTTATATAACTCGACCATCGTGAAGTGGGATGCTTCCAGCTCAGTTTTTGCCTCAACACATACACGTCTGCTGACTGTACTTGTGGGAAAGACGAGGATGTCTGAATTTCCACAGGGTCTGCTCCAACCTCTTCCTGCGTCACTAATGAGTGTGCAGTTCTCGGATACCAACCTTGCAAAAATACCCGACGACCTCTATTTGCGCTGGCACGCGATGACCTTGGTTTCATTTGAGAACGGGATCTTGACTGAAATCCCTTTCCAAATGTTCTCCATGACTATGCGTATGTTTTCGGTCACGGGAAACCAGCTCGATTCCAACACTGGGAATGATACCGCCAGGAATGATCGTACCCGATCTTCAACTGAAAGATAACCCGCTTCGGGAGCTTCCGCCAGAATTAATGGACCCGACATCATTCATCGTGTCTTTGAATGTGCAAAACACGTCGTTGACGACAATGCCAGCGTGGGTGAAAACAAATACGAAAGTTGTTTAGGCACATGACACCCCGTTTTGTTCAGGGGCAATGACAGATCCGATACTTGCGTACCAGGTAATGTGCTTCGAGCGTCCAGTTCATGAAGAAATCCATTTTCCGATGCAACTCTTCGATGAACGCTACTTGTACACTGAGTCGACTACCAGAGCACAACAGCACTAAACATTCATTCTCAAATATTTTGACATCACTAAAATATATTGCCATCAGCACAGGATGTGAAGATCTATGAAATTTGTCTTCAACCGACTGTGTCCAGCAGCGATGCAAAAGATCCGAAATGTCTAAGAAAAAATTAATTAAAAATGCGAGTTCGCTGGCATCTTTATGAGAACATCCAATTTGGGTCATCTATCGATGTGAAGAAATAGAAAAAGAGGCATCTCAACTTCTAAGTATAAAATAAACAGTACGAACTCGTGTTAATTAATAAATATTCTAATTCAACAATCATAAAGAAAGCACCGTAGATGCTTAAGCACGTCACGCTACGATGCTATTAATAGCCTAGATGAAGACGAATACCAAACTGTCTGGGCGTACAATACTCCGTTTTGTGCAGCGCCAATGGCACATCAGACTCTGGCGTATAAAGGGATGATGTGCTTCGATCGCCTAGTAGCACAAATATTCTTTCTCCCGGTGAAATTGCTCGAGAGTCTACAGTAGATCTATTCATCGACGTCAATAATATTGAATGAAGAAACATATCATATCAAACTACTGTACTTCGTGACACTGCGGACCTAGACCCATCATAACTGTAATGTTAGTACTTGTACATGCATTATACTTCAGTCTGATTCCGTACTCAAAATGCATGACGGTCGTATTGTCTCTTGTAGACAAAAGTTGAAGCATCTAAGTAGTGATCAGATTTTGCGAGCAGTGCGCCATTCTGAGATTGTCAGACGAAAGAGGGAACTTCAAGACGTAAATGTAGAGCGAATTCCCTGTGCTTTCACAGGTTTTGACTGTTTCGGTGAGTACAGAGATTAATCTGTGTCTAGCTAGACATGACTCAGATTTGCCAACGAGGGAGACGAAAGAAGTGGAGAGCAATTCTAGGAGTTCTCAGCAAGTTAAGCACTGAACTGGCAGCTCCGAATGCTCACTTTTCAATTTGTTTCCTTCCAAGCAAGCAGCGACGCAACAAGCAGCTTCTTACAGCAGCAGAATGACGAGACTGGTAGTTCTCTTCCTCGCCACTTTGGCTGCATTTTCTGCACTCGCTCGTGCACATGAAGCTCCCACTGATCAACACGTCCAGAATCGAGTCGAGGGGCTTATTTTGTCCATGGTAAAGTGGTTCTTCAGTGACTAAACTCTCGTCCATATTGATGCTGACTTTCTTGTTGAAACTGCACAGGACTTGGACGCAATGCTTGGTCAGATGGCGCAGTTGGATGTGAGCACCATTTTGCATCCAAATCGTACGCTCAATCGAGCGGTTGTGCACGAACACGCGAAACTCAACGTTGGCTCATACCTGAACACTCCTGGTGCTGAGTTGAACGACTCGGACGCGAATTCCACCCACAATTTCTCTCCGAGAGAGTGGCGAAACCTGATCACGGAAATCCAAGACATTTTTGCTACTCATAACAGCCAACCGGTCATCTACGGACTCGATTCGGTACATGGAGCCAACTACGTTCGTGGTGCGGTGCTCTTCGGCCAACAACTCAACGGCGCTGCGACGTTCAATCCAGATCTGGTCTACAACATGGGGCGAATCACTGCTCGAGACACGGGTGCAGCTGGAATCCCGTGGTTGTTTGCTCCGATCCTTGAAATCTCGCAGAATCCTCTCTGGGCTAGAACATTTGAGACCTTCGGAGAAGACCCTCACTTGGTCTCAGTCATGGCGGATGCTATCATACGTGGTATCCAAAGCAACGGCACGACAGCAGCTTGTATGAAGCACATCATCGCTTACTCAAAAACGCCTACAGGTAACGATCGCGCGGGCGTCACGATATCCGACTTCGAGCTGCTCAATCACTTCGCACCCCCTTTCTTGGCTGCAATTGCTGCAGGAGCCTTGACAGCAATGGAGAGCTACATTTCTATCAATGGTGTCCCAGTCGTTGCCAACACGAAAATCATGCGAGATCTCGTGCGTCACGACATGGGATTCCAAGGCCTTATCGTCACCGACTACGCCGAGATTCACAATCTCCATGTTTGGCACCGCGTCGCCAGGACGGATCAAGATGCAGTTAGGATGGCATTGACGAACGCACCGCTGGACATGAGTATGGTGCCGCTTAACACTTCGTTCATCGATATGGCTCGCCAGACCGTCCAAGAGAATCCTCATCTGCTGGAGCGAGTGAAGGACTCCGTCCGACGAATTCTTACGACCAAGGTAAAGCTTGGCTTGTTCGAGAACCCTCTTCCTGGTACAGCCAACGACATCGCTCTTGTCGGCCAAAACGAGAGTCGTCATGCAGCACTCGACCTCGCGCGTGAGTCCATCGTTCTTCTTAAAAATGAAGATGGTCTCCTTCCACTGAGCAAAGGCAGTGATGTGTTTCTGACTGGACACTCGGCTGACAACGTGGGTTTACTGTGTGGAGGGTGGTCGCTTCGTTGGCAAGGTGTATCGGGAAACAAACACTTCCCCAATGGTATCTCGCTTCGTCAAGGCATCGCAAATGTACTGCAGACAACACCCGACTCGCTTCACTACGCCAATGGACTTCACCCCAATGGTTCGTACTCATCAGCCACCTTGGAGACGATCAAGAGCAAAGCACGTCGAGCGAGCTACACGATCATCGCAATCGGAGAGGCGGAGTACGCGGAGAAACCTGGTGATCTCGAGGACCTGAATCTACCACGAGGTCAAATCGAGTATGTTCGTGAAATCGCTGCCACAGGAACGAAGGTGATCTTGGTGCTGGTACAAGGTCGTCCTCGCCTCTTACAGGGACTTGCTGACATCGTCCATGCTGTTGTGTACGCGATGCTCCCAGGTGAACTTGGGGGCCAGGCGCTAGCTGAGATCATCTTTGGTTTTGTCAACCCAAGTGGTCGACTTCCTCTCACGTACCCGAAGACACCAGCAACGATCGGAATCCCTTACAATCATGCAGTTGATACACTCTGCCGAGACTCAAAACCATGCGTGATGGAGTGGAATTTCGGACACGGCTTGAGCTATTCGACCTTCAAGTACGGGAACGTGTCATTGAGCCAAACAACTATCTTAACTGGAGACGCAGGTGCCTCATTGGAGGTGAGTGTGGAAGTCACAAACTCTGGATTGGTCGCAGGCAAAGAAACGGTGATGTTGTTTCTCATCCAACCGTTCCGTACGATCTCAGTTCCAGAAGCCAAACAGCTCAAAAAGTTCACCAAAATTCATTTACAGCCAGGGGAGACGCAGCTGGTTTCGTTCGTTCTTACGCCTAAAGACTGGGGCGTGTTTGACCCACAGATTGGCTCTGGTTTCCGCCGAATTGTCGAAGCTGGTGACTATGTTGTGGCTATGAAGCCTGATACGGAATGCAACGTCTATGATGAGAGCGGACCGATTCCAAGTGCCTTGTGTGCACCGTTCACTATTCTCGAGGGCTAGTTAGAGCTCACAAGCTTAACAAGGTGGTCAGTTCTTTAGTAATGCAGAGTAAAGGGACAAATACAAACCTATACAGCGCGAATTCCCAATTCAATTGAATTGAAAGAGCTAGCAATTCTTTCATCCAACTTATCACTTTTCCTCTGCTTTCTCTTTCGTTGGGGAAGTTGTAGGCTCTGGAGTTGGTGGAGCTAACTCCAAGAACTCCAAGAATAATGGTTGCGCACGCGTGTTAGCACATCGTTTGCAGACTTCATTCAGATATCCATGAAGCCCGATGGCTTTCTGCTTGAGATAATTGGGCTCAAACTTGTTCCACATTCTAGTACCAGGCAGTGCGGGGATCTGCTCATGTTGAAACATTTTGCGTAATTGACGATGCAGCTTGGCAAACTCAGAATATCGCCGTTGAACAATGCTTGTACCTGCTGCCGAAGATGCCACTTGAATGACATACGCGACATACTCTTGGTCGTTCTCATCTATCTTCATCTGGAATCCTTCGATCTTCGTTTGAAGCCATTCGCCTGATTTATCAGCCTTCACGGGTCCACCGAAACCTCCTCGTGAGCTCTCAGTCATAATCAACACCGAAGAAGGACTATTCTCTAATAAATCCTTATGACGGAAGATCTCGACGGTAGGAATTCGCTCGAATACTCCGACCCAGCGGTTAAACGACTCTTGGTTCTGCACTCGCATTTCAACTGCAGCTCCCCGGCGAGCTACCACACGGATGAGATACTCACGCTCGAAACAGAACGCCTTGGTTTTATGAAGCGGAAACTGTCCAACGAATTCGAGTTTTGGCGAGTTCTCATAGCATGTCAAGTGGTCATCTTGAAGAACGAGCCACCGGTCGTACCATGAATCGTACCATCCATTGGCGGTCTTCTCTTTTAGGAATCCTGTCTTAATGGCGTTGAAATAGTCGATACTTTTTCCCGTTGGGAGGTCGACTAGGTTGGCAGTATCCCTCGGAACAGGAACTACAGGTGGTTTCCCACCAAAAGTGCCACGAGACTGGACAATTGTCTGGTTAATTGCCTCCATCCACGCATTGCGAATCGGCGTCGATGGAGCTTTGAAAATATGCACACCAGGTTGGAGAGCGTTGTTCGATGCTGGTGGACCTCCAGATGCTGCAGCAGCACCTGCGTTAGGCACGATATTCATCATGAATGAGTCTTCTCCATACATTGCTTTAATTGTGCCAGTCAGCTTCAGTTTCCACTTTCGACGGCAGGCAACTTCGCTGAGTCTTGACAGGAAGTAAAGACGATCCTTATCAATCAAAACAATTTGCTCACGTGAAAGACCAGTGCATCGGTCGCGAACGAGAGCAGTAGCAGACATAAGCACTTTGGTATGCGGCGTGAGCTCCACAATGCTTCTCATAAGTTTCGGTAAAGGGACGCGGGCACTCATGTACCGATGCAGAATATCAACCACCGGATGACACAGCTGCATCAATGTAAAAAGGACAACATCGTCGCTCATCCAGTACGATGAGTGGGAGGCCGCAGCGAATGCTACTTCCATCATGCCTTGCTCACGCTTTCGACGTCTAAGAACGTAATCATGGCGATACGGAAACCCGTGTACTGGACCTGTCAAGCCTTCCCACGCCTCCTGCAACTGGCCAAAGGTTTGCTCCTTAAGAGCGCTGTACTATAGTATGCACCAACAAGCACATCGACAATCCAATGATTAGTACATGGACATTGACCAGAACGTTGTCATCTGTGCTTAGTTACCTGCATCAGCTGTACTGGTTCCTTGTCGTGCATTTCCTGCTTGATCAGTGGCTCAATACGGTACGCAATGGGGTCGATGGGGTGGTACACGTTGAAATAGCGCCGACAATTTGGGATTTTGATCCCCGGAGTAAAATGTCCCTCTTCGATATCAAGATCACCTCTCGCTAGAACCATCACTCCAACTGGAGACCTATCACAGTAATCAATGTTGTGAGTCTTTACAACATGTCACAGTTCACTCAAGTGAACAACTTACCCAACACCGAAAAAGTTGTCAATTTCAAACTTAAGACCAGGGAAATGAACACCATTGTTGGCTATCTCGCCAGATTTGTGGGTAAGGATATCGTACGCGATCATAGAGCCAAGTGAGTGAGCAAAAATGGACACTTTGCCGTCCCAACCTGTTCACAACAACATCCACGTAAGCAAAATATCCAGAAGGAGCAGTACACTGAATATCACACCTGGATGTTCATCCATGAAGACGCGGTACTTTTCGTTAAGTTGGTGCGTGACGGAATCCACAACTAACTGGCCGTAACGTGGCGACAGATAATACAGCACATCCATGAAGGTTTCTTTGTTAAATTCACGAATCCTAAATTCATAGACAAAAGTTAGGATTGAATACAAAATAGAAACGCTAAAAATGACGGATGCATACGCTGAAGCTCCTTCTGGAGAAATCAGGTCGAAAATATTGTCCAAGCCTGTTGGCTCATGGAGGTCTTCGTGCCACTCAATAGACTGCATTTCTAGTGCAAGAGGAATATCTTGAAACGTTGTCTCCAGCATTGAACGGAATATATCTCGGAAAGCGTGGTTCCCGCCTTCCACGCCCGTCTCTCCATTCCACGATCTGAACTCTCGAGTGCAAGAGGAATATCTTGAAACGTTGTCTCCAGCATCGAACGGAAAATATCTCGGAAAGCGTGGTTCCCGCCTTCCACGCCCGTCTCTCCATTCCACGATCTGAACTCTCCGTCACGAAAATCAATATGCTGACCAATACCATGAATGACAAACACAAGGTGGTTGAAAGTCCGGAGTCGCAGCTACAAATTCCATTAAACAACACTAAAAAGTCAGTATAGCAAGTTTAAAAGAACAAAATGCATGTCAATGTACCGTTGATGGATACTCTTCATCCTCCTCGTCACTGCTGTCTTCTTCATTAACACCTGCACACACTTCGTCAGTCTCCTTTCACCCTTCCTCATCCTCTATCAACCACGTACTCGACGAATTGGACGCTCTGTAAGAACTGTAACTTTTGTTCCGGAACGAAGCAATACTCGGTCTCTCCAACTCCGTCTTCATGTGTTGATAGTGCGACTTCAGCAACGGCACCCTAAGCGTCGCTTGAGGCAGCAATCGCGCAAAGTCCACTACAATTGAGTCTAGAAGAGGCGCTGGTATCTCCCGTGCCAAGTAGCCATAGAAAACGTCGGGGGATTCGTCACCTACACCAAAAGCTAATGCGTGGGTTTTAAACCGCTCGAACTCGTCCTCGTCCCTCAGCGCCGTTTGCACGCGATCTGTCACGTCGTTATTCAATGCTACTGCAGCCTTGCGGCCCTTGACTGGAATTACATCCTGAAAAGTAGCGTCCACATCGTCGTCTGTTAATTCCTCCGAGCTGGAGTCGGACACAGGAATGGACGAACTGCTGTGTGTTCTATCGAGAACGGCAGACTCAGGGTTGAGTGTCGCACTCTCGAGGACATTCTGCTTCAAGAGCGTCGCTGTAGCGTCCAGGAGGACACGACAGTCCTCCAGTGCGCGCAGGTTTCGCCACACACTGTCGCTTGGGACAGCTGCCAAATGATCACCGTCCTGCTCGATACTATGAGCGTCCCCCACTTCCAGAGCGTCTTCCTCTTCCAGCAGCTGCTCCGTACGTGTTAGTAGCGCTTGTAGCTGTCGCTTGTATTGCAGTAAAAAGTCCCGACTCAAGAGCGTGTGCGTTGGGAGCATCTCGGGCGACGAGAAGTCCATGACGACGGGCTCCATCTCGGGTAGAAGGAAAAATGATTATGGATGGAATCTGGGTTTCCCCTTTTTTTACAGTTAAAACTTGCTCCGTTTTAGCCACACTTTTAATGACGACACCCAGCATGTACCTTTAAAACTGAGCATGTAAACTTTACTTGCTGTGGTCTATCCATGCCATGTAGTCGTCAATGAGCACAGGCCAGGCTTCGTTCTCGTCGTAATTGTCGTACGACTCGCGCACTTTGAGGAAAAAGTCCAGCAGCAGGTCCCATGTGTCGCGAGTAACGCCCTTAACGGGCTTTTTCTCGGCGAGGAAGGCCAGCCAGCTCGTCGTGAGCTTCTCATAGCGCGCAGCTAGCAGCAGCTCCCACATGGCCACGGCGATGTCTATGCTAAGACTTTTCTGACCGGGCTCCTTGGAGAAGCCGAAGCAGAAGCTATAGAACTTCTTAAACTCGGACTCGCTAGCAATAGCCTCTCGCAGCTGCGGGATCTTGGCCTTAAGCTTGGCAGCCGAGTCGCAGTCCATTTCTAGCATACCCTTCTGCCACTCCTTGCGTGAGAAGGCACACATGTAAGCCGCGTCCATTTTCCACGCGATCACGAGCACTACCACGTCCTGAGGATCCACGCCAATGTCCTCGCTGTGCGCGAGAAGGCACACATGTAAGCTGCGTCCATTTTCCACGCGATCACGAGCACTACCACGTCCTGAGGATCCACGCCAATGTCCTCGCAGAACTTGAGGATGCCTTCCTCGTTAATGACGTCTTCGTCATCATCAGGGTCTGAATAAGTACTGGTTAGTATTCTACTCAACTAAAAGCTGCTAATTACTGATCATACGCACCTATGTAGCTATCGAACCACGCGTTCACCGCGTCCATGGAGATGGTGGACTTTTTCCTAAATGACAACAGTCGACCACAGCACAATTAGTTCAAAATCCATCACTCTATCCCCAAAATTGATCTTACACGGGCGTGAAGTTCTCGCCCCCGTTGGCGAAGAATTCGTCCACGGCGCGCATCAAGTCCCAGCTAAACTTTTCGAGGTACGTCTTGGCCATCGAGTCACTAGCAAGAAACCACCAACACGTCCGAGAGTGAGCACACTTCACCCCTTTAAGAATGAAGATATACTCACAAAAAACGATGCAATGGTCACTTACTTGGCGTTCGTCGTGCTTTTAAAAGCCAGCAGCTTCTTCTTCTTGTCGTTCAGGAATTTGCTCGACTGAGTTGGTGCACCAAAAGCGACATATATGGCATACGGAGGTCAGCACATTCAACCGCAGATGTAGCAGCAGTAAAGGGGGCGGCTGAAACGTCGAGCACCTCAACCGCATAGCCCTCGCCTACCGCCGCCCATGCTCATCAGAGCTCCTCACCATTACGTGGCTTCTTCAATTTTCAACCCGAATTTGACCACTTTAAATGTCAACCACACGCATAGATGTGACGCACATCATGGACAAATCGGCCATTTTTTAGACTTTGACAAGAAGGCAAACGGAATACGGAGAGACTTTTCTGAAAATGATGTCAATGCATTACTTGCATTATAAAGGAAGGTAAAACCAACTAAAAGAAAAACTGAATGGAGAGAAGCTCCAGGGTAAAAGAATAGCTAAAACCAAACCAAATCGACCAGCCTTCTAGGCCAGACGCAAGAAGAAAATCAAACCCACCGTGTCGTACAGATGAACCGTCCGCCGTTACGGACCCGCGAAGTGGCCACGTTACTGCGTCCAGTGTACCGAGGACCCCGTTTCCAGTTGCGACGCGTCCGCTTCTCAGTGTAGCGATGCAGCGCGCGCTTCCTCTCTGGGGTCTTTGAGCTCTTGCAGATCCAGCACGACTTGGGGTCGTGGTGGTACGCGGCGACTTTCGCTTTCGCGGGCTTTGGCGACAAACACTGCACCGACTGCCGGACACCATGGACACCAGCAGCCTTCACAGCTACACCGTTGCTCGAAAACGACAGGTCCATGCGAGGCACTTGAACGCGCGGAATACGCGAGTCCATATTCTTAAACACTGGCGTACGGATGCAGCTGCGCGGATCCAGCGGGGCCATGCTCGCCCAAACGGGGGCCGACGGGACGATCTTAAGAGGAGTACTCTCCTCCTCATCCATGTCCTCATCCTCATCGTCCTCCGACTCCGCCGTCTGCTCCCCCACCAATGCGTCAAACGCGGCAGATAGCTCGTTCACATTTACCACGTCGTCCTCCAGACTGTCAATCCAGGCCGCACTCATCGCGTCGTCACCGACAGCGTTCTCATCCACGTCGTCGCATGGGAGCGCAATATCCACTCCGTCTACGAGACCCTCAAAAATCGCCGACAGGTCATCCACATCATGGGCCAGTTTGTCGTCGTCCGCCTTTTCCACGAGCTCCACCGTCTGGACGGCACCAGTCGTGAACAAGCTCGGCTTGTCCAACGCCAACTGCCAGTCGTTCCAGTTCTTTACGGGGTCGGCCATCCGCAGCCATGTCGTCGCTTCTTCCGAATTGCGCAACATGCTGCTTACTGTTCTTGTTCTTCTTCTTCTTTTTGTATAAATTCGAGCTGCTCGTCTCGATTTGATCTCTCACTTATTCTCTTTTGCTTCTTCTTCTCTTGTCTTCAATTCTTCATTCCGGGGAACCATCCTTCTAACTCCGTGCTACGTCGCCATCATTTCTAACGTTCCGTTTGTTTCTTCAAACGCTATTGCCATCTTCTCTTAATCCATATTCATATTGAGTACGGACGGAGGAGCTGAGCCGATCTTCAAGACATCATCTTGACCACCACGCGGAAAAAAAACACAACCAACTTAGAAAGACATAGTCTCCCTTGTTTGTTTGCTCTTCTTAAGCTGCTTCCTTGGTAAAAGGGTGGGGGGAGGGGGCCGACAGCGGCTTTTTGGGAAATGGCGGCTCGTTTGGCCAACCAGCACAGAGGTGATGGTGACGTGCTTCGAATCGGGATTGAAGGGAATATTCGTCTACGCAGGTGTGAATGCCACACTGTCCAATTTAATTCAGAGGTTCAGTCTTAAATTATAAATATATGCAGGAATGACCTACATTCGGCTGACACTTCAATACCCTACGAATCCCTTTTTTGAATGGTCCTAATTTGCGGAAATTTAACCTACGGTTACACACGTAGCTGTTCATGGTGTGTGTAGCGAAGCTAGATAGATATTATCAGAAACCAGTCATCTGCGTCCCTATCCCTATCGCAACGCTTAAAATGAAAACACCCGTTTCACCCACCGTTCAATAAACCCGCGGCTAACCAGAAAACCCACTCATCATATGGACGATCCGTCACTACCTGCTAATTTCATTATAGTGCCCGCCTTGTCCGCACTTAGCCACACACTCACAATACTATCTCATCTCTTCCAGCTGAAAAAAAGCGCGGGAGTTGTGATTGTTGCCCTTTTATCAATTGGTGAGAAGCAAAATGGACCGATACCAGCGCATTGAGAAGGGTGGATCCATCGGCGAAGGAACGTACGGCGTCGTGTACAAGTCGCTGGACCTAAATACGAAACAGGTGGTAGCACTCAAGCGCATTCGCCTTGAGACTGAAGACGACGGCATCCCAAGCACCGCATTACGTGAGATTTCCGTACTGCGGGAACTGGAGCACCCGAACATTGTCAAGTAAGTTAGAAAGTTGCATTAAAATTAAGATGGATATGCTATTAACGTGTCTTGTCATTTTTGCTACCAGACTGATCGACTGTTTGCTGGAGGACGGGAAGCTCTTTCTTGTATTTGAGTTCATGGACAAAGACCTCAAGCGCCACATGGAGCACAAAATGGGCAACATTGAGCCTAGACAAATTAAGGTTTGCAGTTGTTACAGTGGAGATTCTCCAAAATGTGTTCACTTTATAAACTCACAGTTATTTGTTTTTAATATTTGTTGTATCAGAGTTTCCTTTACCAATTGATCAAGGGTCTCTCGTTCGCACACTCGCGTGGCATTATGCATCGGTGCGTCCTCTTCTTGATCTTTTAGATACTGGGTTGTCGAATTACTGATGTTGGTGGGTGATGTAGTGACTTAAAACCGCAGAACTTGCTGGTAAACACGACGGGGGAGCTTAAAATTGCTGACTTTGGCCTCGCTCGAGCTTTCAGTCTCCCCATTAAAAAGTACACACATGAGGTCGTCACGCTCTGGTACCGCGCGCCTGAGATTTTGCTAGGCCAGGAAGTTTACTCACCCCCAGTCGACATTTGGTCTGTTGGCGTCATTTTCGCCGAAATGGTTTCCAAGAAGCCGCTCTTCCCCGGCGACTCCGAGATCGACCAGCTCTACCGAATCTTTAGGTAGGAGTTGACTCTCTTTGCTGTCGTCTTTACGGTGAAGGTTTACTGATTGTTTATTCTTTTGTTAAAATCTACGTTTAGGACTTTCGGCACACCGAATGAGGCGTCATGGCCAGGTGTCACCAAGCTACGTGACTATGCTCCGACGTTCCCGAAATGGAGAAAGAAGGACATGCGAGAGCTCTTTCCGCTGCTAGAGCAGAGTGGACTGAACTTGCTTGAGGTAAAAAACACGTCAATGTTTGTAAGTTTTATGCTCGTTAATGCTAACCTTCTGCTGATGGTTAATCTCTAGTCCATGCTGCACTACGACCCATCAGCGAGAATCAGCGCAAAGGAAGCTCTTCGCCACGCGTACTTCGAGGACGTGGATTCCAAGTATGCTTAACAATGCTGTCCTCGGCATTTCAGAGCCATGAAATAGCAACTGAGGCTCTGTTGTTAAACTTTCGAATTTCTCTTGAATAAGCGCTTACTTTATCGTATGTCCATGCCTTTTATGTTGTCTGTCGATTGTGTTGCAGTGTCTGGACCGGAAGTGGCCTCGTGTTGAGCGTAGGTATCGACATTGAAATCGTTTTGCTTCTGCTGAGCACGAGAGCATTAAGTTACCGGAAAACCCCACTCCGATATAGTCAAATGCGTACCTGGCTCGCAAAACCTTGGCCATATGGAATTCCTGTCATATCTGCGATTGAGAGCAAACTTGTCGTTTCTGAAAGCAAAAAATGGAGTTTTTGAATGCTGATATAACAATTTCCGCAAAGCATAGAGACTTACCGCTGGATTCAGTAAAGCGATCGATGTCCGTGAGTTTCTAAAGCAAAAAATGGAGTTTTTGAATGCTTATAACAATTTCCGCAAAGCATAGAGACTTACCGCTGGATTCAGTAAAGCGATCGATGTCCGTGAGGTGGTTCAGCATCGGATCTCGAACGGGGATTTCTGAACTGCCTTCGTTTCCACTGAGTTTACTACTGACGACTACTCTGTCACCGAAGTGGTCGTATGGAGCACTTCCCGCAGCTAGATCGCTGAGTGATGGAATCTCAGTAGACACGTCAAATAAGCTGGAATTGGTTCTCCGCACTATTCGATTGTCTACATGTACAAAGGGAACATAAATATCGGTAAAGTATTTCATCACCTCCAGTGACTTTCTAGTTAACTTACCTTGTCGAGATAAGTCGCCACTACTGACTTGTGACTGACTAAGCAGCATCTCAACGTCCCCGATACTATTCAAGATTTCAAGCAGAAAATCGACCTTCTCCATCGGCTCCGCCAACCACGACGCTCGCCTTGTACCTGTAACATTTGATTCTTGCTCGCCGTCGCTAACGCTTGTTAATGTGCTGTCTTCAGCATTCACGAAGAACCCGCGAGTTTCAACTTGTCCATCAGAATCACGGATTAATTCTGACCCCTCGGTTTCGTGCTCGTTGTAATTGCCGCCTACACGACTAAAAGCCGGTTGTTGTGATAGCGCAGCGTTTGTCAAGCTCGACTCAGTAGCCTGACACTGAGATTTCAACACTTTTTCAACGTTCATCGGTGGTATTTCTTCAGCTGAAATCGGTGAATTCAAACCAACATCTTTAATTTCACCGAGAAATTTAACCTGAAAACCCTCTTCTCCCTCACATTCTTGTCGCGAATGACCGAAAGTTTCAGCATTTGGTGAAGGAGGTGAAGATGAATTGAGACCAAAACGTTCATTTGTCGTTGCGTTGAACACAAATGGCTCTGTCGGGAATTGCTGAGAAGCTTCACCGTCCCACGAATCTGTCAACCCGTTAATATTCTGATGAGACTTTGTTGGAGAGTGTTCGGGTGAGAAATGCAGTCGCACATGGTTCCAAACTGAAGAAGGTGGTTGGTTTCTTGCTTCTCGAGCTCTCCGCTTGTTATCAGCTAGCACTTTTCGAAAACGATACAGTTTTTCAGCCTGCTTTTTCTTGTGCTGCTGTCCTAAGAACCCCAAGATCACACGAACGTCTTCATTTCTCTGTTTCAACACTGAACCTTGACCCTCCATGGCAAATATTAACATCACAAACTTAATGACAACCACTGCATCGTCACTTTTTCTCTCGTGATGATCATGGCCTTCACTGACTTCTCCCCAACGAAGCTTCGAAGAACAGCGCACCAAAGTCTCAATAAATTCCGGAAAATTCAACTCCTCAGTATCAGGAGATGAACAAGCCGATAATTTCACAGCATTTTCAAGCTCACGACGGTGAAAAAGCTGTGGGAAAACTCGAACCTGCTTCATGAGAGCGATAAACGCGGTGCTATCTATTCGATAATCTTGTGCGCTCTCTGTCGTCGAAGACCTCTGAACAGCTTGACGCAGGAAAAACTGACCCAGAACGCGCATGTACTTCATGATTGCGGGTAGTAGCTTGTCCAATGCTAAGTCCATTTCAATAGGCATCGGTTCCCAGACCCAGAAGGTTATTGTCTTCCTCAGACGAACTTTGGCTCTCTTTTGCAGCAAGATTTGAGGTTGCAAGTGGCGTTGAGCTAACCAAGTGAATGGACTCAAGGCAATTGCTGATCGTTGTCGGAGACTCATTTCCTGGTATTTTCGGTATGCGGGATGTTTTTCAACGAGTGTTTCAAGAAACTGTTCGAGTTTCAGTTGCTCTTCAGCCTTATCAGCGTCTATAGTATGGCGTGACAACTTGATAAACTTCTCCTGAAAGCTGGCGTTGCATACTTTCTGAAGCTCATCGATATAAAAATTGTTTTGGAGAAGGGCGAAATCTCGGGCGATTCGATAGCAAACGCTCATTCTTGTGACTTTCATCCTATTCTCGACATTTGCTGACGCCAGGACGCTATCAGTGTAGAAACATAAGATTTCTCGAATGATAGATGAATCCCACACAGGATTATCATTGCAGGGATGAGTGGTGTCATTTTTTAACTCTGCTGGTATCAGCCCAGCGATTTCATTTAGCTCCAGAATTTCCGAAAGTGGTCTGGATTCGTTACTGCATAGATTCACCACTCTGCCTCGCTTTTTATGAGCGACGTGCCGGGTCTTAACGTGAGACTTGCCGTGTCGACCAGATTTATTACTTTCGGACACGGGAGCAAATCTACCCGCTGGTTCGACGGGTGTAGCACGTCTTGGACCACTGACTTCAAAACTGCGCTCCCTTATGTTGACATTTTTCCGATAATGAATATGTGGTGATTCAATTTGGTTTTGTTGCTGAGTATAGGAAGACTGCTGGTTGTTTAAATCAACTTTAGTCGTGTATTCTGCACTGGTAGTACGCTGAAGCGGGAATACTTTCTCTTTCTGATCACTGCATTTAATATCCTTGTCAAAGAGAGGTAGCACATTCTCGGTTTTTAAATCAACGGGTAGTTTGTTTTTATGGGAGTGTTGCAGAGGATGCAAAATGGACTCTGTATGATCACGTACTGGACGTAGTTGGTTGCTGTTCTTCTTGTCAAGTCGCTTGATAAAAACTGCACTGCGTACCTTATCAGAGTGGTGTGAGTCATGTTCCTGTACTGACTTATAATGACCTGTCTCCTTAGTCGATTTAATGCAGGATCTTGCACCATCACCTTCGTCATGACCAACGTTCGGATGATGTATCCGAGGTTTCGCATCCGCAAAGTGTACTCGACTACTAGTACCCAATTTCTGGCTACAGGGCGCTGAAGCAGATACACCAGGACTATTAACGTGCTGATCTGTCGACCACACTACTGGTTTAATGTTTGGGTTAGAGCGAGAAAACATTTCGCTGTCTTGGTGAGTTTGTGCATAGCTCGCAAACTTAATTGGATCTAACATTCGCCGTCTTCTTCTCATCGAATCCGCTCGAGATTCGTTATTCATCGTTTTAACTGTTGCATTTAGTGTCTTCTTCTGCCTTTTCAGCATCATAGCTTCAGCGATATAGTTTTGCTGTTGAGGATGATAATATGAAAGCTTGCCTATCACTTGTTGCGCTTCCATTAGCACTTTGTCTTGTTTCGAATGAATGGTTTTCTTCCACCATGCTACAAGTATTTTCTTAAGTAACCGAACGCGAAAATAATCATCACTAACACTTTTACTCGTGTTGCAGCCGATATACCACTTTTGAAACCAAATTTTTGAATGAAAAAGATCTGCTCGCTGTGATTTCACTGATTCTCCTACCAGCTCACAATTCAGCTGATGTTTCCATAGCGATTGTTTCTCTTGAAGTTTTTTCACCCGCAACCAGCTCACAATTCAGCTGATGTTTCCATAGCGATTGTTTCTCTTGAAGTTTTTTCACCCGCTGAATTAAACATTTCCACTTCTTAATCATTAACATTTTTAACTGATGACGTCGTGACTCCCGAAAGAATTAAACATTTCCACTTCTTAATCATTAACATTTTTAACTGATGACGTCGTGACTCCCGAAACAATCGCAGGCGCGTCCCAAGCGCATTGTTACCGCTAGACATCGTTCGTGCAGTGAAGCGCCATTGACGAAATAATTGACAAGAAGTATGGAAGATTTTCCAGTGAGACCAGCACAGTCCAGTTTGTCCTAGTTGGTGGTTTCTATGGAGAAGTTTTACGTGTTTACTTAACTTTGACGCTTGTTGCCAACGATGCCACACACGTGACACGATCGACAAAGCTGGAAATTTCCCAAAAACCTGCTGAAAATGTACCAACTTTCGGGAAAATATTTTCTGTTGGGCAGTGTATTTGTACCAACCAGAGAAACACTCGCGTAAATTCCTTTGTTTATAATTGTGACGATACGATGATAAACGCTGACAGTATTGAAAATGTTTGTGCCATATAGAGAACCACTTCGCATGTAACTTTGCTTCAAAATGTTGCTGTAAAAATTCGCTCCACAGACGAATACGATGAAAATTTGTCGACCACTTGTGCCATTCTTGAATGACTTGAGTACACAATTTCCGTTCAAAAACTCTGTCAGCCAAGTCACAAATGGCGCTAACTTTTCTCCACTTCTCCGCACGAGATTTCCAGCTACTGAAAAGAGTTTTAACTATTTTCCTGCCCTTTTTAAGGCTAAAAGCACGCATACGAGACTTGAACAATACATGCCGATGCCAAACTAACAGCAATCGACGTTTTGAACCAAGTTGAAATAACAGTTCACAGCGATGACGCTGCTGACACATAGAAACAAAAATTACCCAGCGATTCCACTTCCTCCAGATCGGGTTAAAAATTGACTTTTGGCAGCCAAATCGTTGCTGTAGATACTTTACCTTATCTGCCAGTGTTTTTCGAGATCGTGCTAGTAATTGCCACGCACAAAAATGACGATTTTTCAGAGAAACTCGTGATTTATGTTTGAGTTGGTGACCCCGAAGAGAATTCTGGGTGTTTTGATAGACTGTATCCCACAGACAGGTAATTCCTTGTCGTAACAAGGTTTTACGATGATGTTCTTGTGCTCTAACAATCCCACAGACAGGTAATTCCTTGTCGTAACAAGGTTTTACGATGATGTTCTTGTGCTCTAACGACTTGTTGTGCGTGATTTAGACGATAGATAATATAGCATTTCCAAACTGCTAAAGCTTTCTGACAGCAGAATTTGCTGTACAGCTCTTCAGCTCGTTCTTGCTGATGGTATTTCAATTGCTGAACTCTAATAAGCAACTTCCAGGCTTTAAAATACCGCGTTTGAAGAACCAAACTTGAGTGCTTGGACGCTAGTATCTTGCGGTAAATTTTCAGCCAGCCTTCCGACCAAACGCATCGCAGCAGACGTTTTTGCCACTTTTGTTGGACTCGATGAATAGCTTCTCTGTTCCGTTTCCTATCTCTTGTCCAGTTTCTTAAGTTTTTAACAGCGATGGCTTGACGACGGCGTGCTAAACTGAGTTGTACACGATTACCGAGACCACTCAATCGTGTCTGATCCTTTAAAATCTTAAAGTACAAAGCCCGTAAACACTTTTCATGTTTTGTTCTCACTTGATTCCCGAATTGAATTGCTTTCGTGATTGTATTCCATGCTAAAAAGTGTTTATGGAGCGTTCGAGACAAACTTTTCTCTCGTAGACGCATTGTCAGTTTGGCAGATCGAGCCACTTCACACCACAAAAGAAAATATCGTCTACGTCTCACATCAAACTGAACTCGACACGCCAACCTTTTCTCTTGACAAGATTTATAAGCAAAAGTTCTCCATCGACGCAATAATTCGTGTTTCCTCTTTAAGTTCATTTTCGTGTGGTATTTCGAGCAAATTAAACGCTGTCGCTCTCGAAAAGACCGAAAATTGTGAAATCTTTTAAAGCATCGGAGCAGTGCCAAGCTGTCGCTCTCGAAAAGACCGAAAATTGTGAAATCTTTTAAAGCATCGGAGCAGTGCCAAACGAGCTTGTCGAGCTTGAAAAACGCGGATTCGAAGCACAATCCAGACATCACGTAATACTTTAAAG
The DNA here is from genome assembly GCA_024679045.1 of Phytophthora brassicae. NCBI lineage: Eukaryota > Oomycota > Peronosporomycetes > Peronosporales > Peronosporaceae > Phytophthora > Phytophthora brassicae. The sequence continues at coordinate 19,421 of JAIKVB010000768.1, forward strand.
TGAATACAGCTAATTCGTCGCGTTAAAACCTCATGAATATATTTTCTACGCTTGGTAAATTGGATCCAACGTCTCCAAACTCGCTGCTGAATCAAATTCTGCATAAAAGTTCTTCGAGTTCCGTCCAGCAAAGCTCGTAGTAAACGACAACGTTGATTCCACCGCACCCAATGCGAGATTACTCGACTTTTTCTCCATGAATCAAAAAGTTTTTTCTTCTCATACTCACAGCGTCGCTTTTTCAGAAAAATCGCCCATTTTGTGATAATTTTCTGCTTCAAGAACGCATTTAAGGCCACTTGGCGACGAGTTACCAGGCGGCGATGTCTGACAAAGTGTCGCCATTGCCCAAACAA